>PNEQ01040068.1:0-36919 GCA_003012365.1 Medauroidea extradentata | reverse complement strand
CAAATTTTCATCCCTTAATATCAAATGGTTCCCGTCAAATTCAATAAAAACCATACTTGCAACCCCATCTTCACAGGGGTTTCCTGCCCTTAGGAGTGGTTTCCAGGCATTCGTTGCCAGACATTTTCTAACTGTTATTTTGCAAGGAACATCCTGTCACAGTTTGTCGCAGAGCTGATGACTCACCCTGTATATTTTACACAGCCAGAGAGTTGATCACTTTATCCGACTGATGGTTTTGTTGTGTTGTTAGGAACTGGGAGACATCACGGGTTGAATGACCTGTGGAGTTTTTCACAGCTGTCTGCGTGGTCAAGCACAATCATTCACTGACTCTGTAGGCATTCCTATTCTTGATAGAGTTGCGTATGTGTCGATCCTCCTTTAGTTATAGACGCGTTGTTGGCCCGCAGCCTACCAGGGCGCCTCAGATAAACCCACGTCTAAATACGAGTCTTTAGTCGTCACCACACAAATCCGAGACTTTGTCCGGTTTCAATTGCAGTCTGTACAAACGCATAATTCGCACATCATGTGAATCCTGGGCTAGATTCGAGACGAAAATATATGTGTCGAAATTTTATACGACTACATTTTATGTTAACTGTGTGGCAACACTGCACTGAAGTTAGATCCGTCTTGCGCTTGACAGATATCTTACTTATCTAACTAAGGTTAATTCTACTACAGGTTAGAAAGATCAATGTTATTAGTTTGGCACAGGGAAATTTTCTGCCACTTGAGCGCTGGTATCGCTAATGCACCAAACTGACCAATCACAGAGCTTTCCTGAATTTTAAGTTACATTAAGTTGATAATTTAAAATGCGAAATCGGTTTCTTTTCACTTTAAAATTAAATCAAATTACTAATATAGTTTACACGTTTATTTAAATTTAATTTTACTACGGTTTCGTATTTATCTGGTCTCTTAGCGATCGAAGCGAAACTAGTGGCAGAAATTTTCCCTGTGCCAAGCTCTCCCATAAGAAAACGTATTTTCTTTCTAACCTGTAGTAGAATTAACCTTAATCTAACTAATTCTTTTCTGGTCTGTACATTATTGATGCAGGTAAATTTTTTGAGCAGTCCAAACTTGATTCTATATTTACTTGACGTAACGTACATAAAATAATACCTGGACGTGGAACGCAAGAGAGTACTAACTACAGTGCTTTGTTGCCACATTGTGCACGTAAAATGTCGTCGTACAACATTTTGCCACTAACACTTTCGTCTCCAATTTAGCCCAGGATACGCGTGATGTGCTAATTATGCGTTTGTTTCTCGACATTCAATACAGGCTTTTTGTTTGGAAAATGCATGTTCCTTTTGTAACGCTATGGTATATGCGTGTTACGTAAAATCCGGGTTTTATTAACATTTTAGCCACTCTTTCCCGCTGCCTTTAGAGGTCGAATTTCGATGCATCCCTTTTAAATGCTCGCCTACGACCTGAGGGGAAACCAACCACACACAAATGTTCCTGATTCTAGGTCCAGTGGTTTTTGGGCTGCAGTTTGATATGTCAGTAGTGTTTTCATTTAAATATATATATAGAGAGATTTTCGTCTTCTTTTTATATTCATTATTGCAACGAAAATATTTACCAGTGTTAAAAAATAAAACATCCACCAAACATTTAATAAAAAAGCGATAGTATAGCAACATTCTACATGAATTTTCCAATAAAAACGTACGCGTAAAACTTGTAGTGAAACATAGATAATTTGGCCATTACTTTACCGTCATATTGTATATGAAAATAATCGTAATTGAAATTGGCATGTTTAAAATTTTTCAATTATATAATTACATAACAACAACAAGCGCTTATATTTTCCGGTTCTAGAAATTCACTGGGAAGTGATTCTGAAACACAATAAAGCCAAATCCTTTTTCAATATTTTCATTTGTTCTTTTCATTGCTTCTGTATGAGGAGCAAACATTCAAACCAGACATGTCCATGTTTTACATACGAGCATGAACTCAGACTCCATAGACAAAACACATGTCTAATTGAAATGGGTATGTTTATTCTCAATTGGTTCTATAAAATATGATGTTTATTCACTTTTCTTTACTGCTAGATAAGGCGGACATGTTGGTTTTAAAAGTTTGCTCCTCGTATGTCTCCTGGCTGAAATATTTGATAGTTTAGAAAATTAAACTGTGTCTGGGATAGTTTACACTTCAAATAACGTAAATTAGAACTGAAATTATTAACACGTACCCTTAACACTGTCAATTAACCTATTAAAGAAATAAAATCAACACATATCTTACATTTTTAATGTAATAGGTGTCAACATTTATAGTAATTTGTCACAACTATTTACAGCCTTGTAAGACAGAACTTGAAAACTAATTTGTCATAATTTTCTTGAGTAAAACATTTAGTTCATTTTCTAAATGATATCTTATTTGGTTTGTTTGGGAATTTTCATAAAACAATGTTATGCCTTTAATAATTTTAGTAAAATACCGTAATAGTATTAAGTTTCCATACACATTTTTTAACAAGAGCTATTATATCATTTGTTCTCTCTATTAAATGCTTATTTTAAGATTCATGTTGTATAATAGTAATGTCTGATTCTGACTTATTGTTAATAAAACAGTATTCTTATTTTTTGGCTACCAGGTCAACGAATTCCTTAATGACTCAAAAAGCGTTTTATATAGTTCAAATTCAAATTTTATCTTTGTTATATGGTTAGATTATGGCTATCAGTAATAATAGCAATAAACAGAAATAAATGTTAACAATATTAATAACAATTAACTTTTTTGAGAAAACTTTTTGCCTCTCTAACCGAGAGACTTTATTAGCTAGACAAAAAATATATCTATAACATCACCTGCTGTTTTGTCGATCTCAATAGAGAAATTGTCTGCTGTTATTGCGTTACTTACAAGTAAACATTAATTAATGAAATTATTGGTAAGAAAAGCAACGCTATCGACGATATGAGCAACACATATTTTAAAAAGTCATGAGAAAATTTGAGCCCTTCGCTATAAGGCTTTTAAAGTGGAAGTTAAGACGACAAGCTGTTGGCTAACGACGTCGAAAGCAAGTTGCAAGAGAGTAGTTGCCTCGGAGAGTGAAGTAAAAAGGGATTTACTTCCGGGAACTCGAGAGAGAACGACGCGCATTCCCGTGGAAGGAAGACTTGATTGTAATTTCAAACCTTCGGAGAAGGCCGAATTTCAGAGAACTCTTTTGAATATAATTTTGTCAGTGATCATTTACCCAGTAAGGGGGCCGATAGTCGCAGATTGCAGGAGAAACTTTCGAAATTAATTTTGTCTCTGATCACTAATTCGGTCGGGGATCACAGACATTAGCGAACCCTATCGACGCGTCGGCGCAATATTTTATACCTAACCCGCCATTACGAGACTACTATACTCACCAGTGGCGTGGAAGGTATTCTTGTAAAAGGGGGGGGGGGGGGTAGCCTTGACCTTTGACATAAATTTGTTTTCTAGTTTTTTCCTGTAACGGCTTATTAAAGCGGGTGGTCCTGGGATACTTCTCCGGAAAAATTTGGATTTTAGTGTAAAAATTGGTGCTATTTAAGTGGTTTTCGAGTAAAAAAAATCGAATTTTCAGCTCGCAGAAATTGTAATATTTTTAAGTATTAAAACTTAAGGTGGCTCCGCCGTCACTGATACTCACGTACTCTTGATCAATTTGTAGAATATGAACTTACTAAACTCGACAGAATCTACCCGGTGCAATATTAAAATGAGTTAACTATTCTTTAGTATTTGCACATCAATGACCGCGAGGGACCGGGAAAGAATAACACATCATATTACGTTTAGTTTACAGGCGTCTGAGGACAAGAAGCAAGGAGCTGTAAGAGCGACATTGGAACGTTCACCCAGTGTCACCTCGACACTATGTTCAAGCCACTGAACTGGCTTGCAAGCTCCCCATCGGCAACTCGCCTGACTTTAAGTAGTGTCCCTGTATTAATGATTTAACGAAATATTTTGAGCATACGTCATTCCAAGGAAACTGATAGATAAAAAAAACAATAAAAATGTGAGCATAGCTACGCTGAAGTGAACACATACATAAAAAAAAATTCAAGAAGCCAGAAAACGTTAGGAAATATGTCATACCATGAAACATAATAAAACAAAGTTCGAAAACAAAGAGTAAACGAAAATCGAAGAGAACCGAACATTCCAGGACACCACGGCAGTACAATGCTGACGATTACCGAGAAGACGTAGTTAATTAGTAGGAACGCATGTTAACAACGACTACGTCACAGGCACATGACAAGACAACACAACGACAACGATGACGAGATACAAGAACAGAGACTTACCATGTTGCGATGTCTACGGAGGTTATGTCTTATGCCATCTTCAGACAGACTTCATGACTAGAGGCAAGATTATTTCGCGTATTGATTCTAGGTCAGGTTGAATGCCAATAATGCATACGTCACTATACTCTTCCCGTGATAAGACGACATCTGTTTCAACACATCTCTGACGACTGCAAGCCAGTGATAAATAAGGAAACAAGCCGTGGTGGTAACACGTTTTACGGTTAGAAGCCAAAAGATATTTGACTTTGGCCAGTGTGTGTATAGGTCTGAAAAATCTAGGCTGTTGCAAGACGAATACGCGAAATACTCGTGGCTCTATTCATGACTTGTAGCAACTCTTGAAATGCAAGACGTCGAACAAACGACTGGAATACTCAAATCGTCGATAATATCTGAACTACTCGTCATACTATGATGAGACTTTTTCTGAGTAGATATTTCACAAACGAATGTCTGTTTATACACCACTATACGGCAGTAAGCTTTGCTTTGGAGTGAAAAATTGAAAACAGTTTTTTAATAAGGGATTGAAGCTATAAAATCCATACAAATGGAATACTATTTTTATGTGATGATATCCAGGCATCTATAGCAACCGAATTTCAATAATACTAGCATTTGGATTGGATTTGAAAATAATTTAAACATCCATATAGCTCTGTGCAAGAGGTTTTGGAATAAAAAAAAATATTTTCAAATCAAAACTCGAGTTTTTTTTATATTCAGTTGCTATAAAGTCCTGGATATCAATACATTTAAAAATATAAAATTAAAAGTTTTCCATTTTGATGAATTTTGTAGCTTCAAGTCCTTATTTTCCGTAAAATAGTTTTTAATTTTTTACTCGAAAACAAAGCATGCTACCGTCTAGTGCTGTATAATCAGACGCCCGCTATAAATATCTATTTAGCAAAAAGGTCTCATCAAATTATGACGAGTGGTTCAGATTTTATCGACGATTTGAGTATTCCAGTCGTTTGCTCAATGTCATTCCTTTCCATATTCCTTAAGGGGCCAGCCTACATAGCACCTTAGCGGCTGTTCGACCTCATGGACGTGGAATTTTCTCCCACAAATGCGGGATTGGGTCAACCCCTGTTGTGGAGGTGGTTGTCTCTCGCTCTCTCTGTTGTCCTCTCGGCTCAGTCTCGCGAATCCTTCAATTTTCCACAACACTGGCTGCATATTTGCGCAGGACACATATTACAAGAACAAGATTTCCTCAAAATTTTAGTTGTTTCAAGGTACAAACAGTCACGGGATCTAAAGCTAAAGGATAGAACTACTTAGGTTAAATGGTTTTAAGTAAAAACAACAAAAAATAACGGCATCACACAAGCCGAAAAAGGCACTGATTTGGAATGTTACGGCTCTATTTTCGAATTACTTAAGAAACTGATAGAACTGAAACCATTTACCCTTAGTGTGATGTACCTTAATATATTTCATGTGTCAAACTCACAATCTCACGACTAATATTTTGTGTGAAAAAATTATTCTCCTGAACCTCTACATCACAACTTTCATGGCAGGTAGGCGGGCGCCTTAAGGCCGCTGCCTACCTGTGAGACGTAACGTGAGCCATGATATGGATCTAGCTACACGTTTAAATATGTACTATGGGTTTCAGTCGTTTTTAAATACATCGATTTTGGACGAAAACTGTTTTCTGCGGTGAGAAGAGGAAGATATTGTTACAGGAATAAAAATGTGTGAGGTGATTTTTTAGCGTGTTTTTTATTGTGAAAATTATTTAAGTATCTTTTAGCAATGTGGGCCACGCCGAAATGAACAAATAAGTCAGTGTTGGCAGGTATATCATTTCGACCGGTGCTGAGCTACATATAATTTTAATTACTACGCAAATCGCCAGCATTTCTTTCGCCAGGACTCTGAGATAGGTAGTGCCATGTAGCGCGACGAACACGGGACGATTTCCCCCACGGATATTGCTATGATTTTAGCTGAGGGCTCGCCAAAGATACGTGCAACTTGCATTCTCACTGGTTAAGTCACTAGTTGTGTAATACACAGTGTTTCCTTTCGCAAACTTTCTCAATATTAGTTTTTTTTTCGCCAAGAATGTTCTGAAAAACATTTTTTTTAAATTAAAAAACTAATCATTTTAACGTTCGACAACAGAAGTCCTAGGCAGCAAGTTTGAATAAAACCCGTGACTTACATATCTGAAACACGATATTCGAATCCCAAAACTGTTGTGGCAGAGGGGGGGGGGGAACAAAAGATAATAAAAAGAAAACACTTTTTCAAACTGCCGTATGAGGGAGAAGTTACTGGGAGATTTTGGTCAGCGCATAACATCGAGGTCTTTAGCGCCGGTAAGGGGTGAAATAAAGTGAGTATGGAGCAGAATCGGAATGAAAGGGTGGGGTAAACGATATAGTCCCGAGAAGACCCCCCGACCAACGGCATCGTACGGCACGATTCCCACGTGCGAAAATCCCGGAACTGACCCTGCCGGGATACGAACCCTAATCGCCTTGGTGGGAGGCGACTGGTTTGACCACTCTGCCACCGCGACATCATGTACGAAAATACCAATAGGATTTGAAAATACACAGGTAGAAATAGATGTTAGAGTTAAAACTTTCTTCAAATAAAATTATATAGTCGCAGCTTAAAGTTCCATAGGAATATGAATAATAGTAAACCGTCACACGTTATATGAGTGCCTTGCACGTGGTACTGATACTGCGTTACATAATTTGGTCATCAGGACCCTTGGCGCTCCATCAATTTTTTGGTCACACCCATACAAACGCAGTCAGTCTAAAGGAATAAGGCTGATTTGAGTGTGAAGCAGAGGCGGAATTAAATCGTGAAGGAAACGGGAACACAGCAAGAAAACCGTCCGGCATTCGGCCACTTGCGCCACGTTGCCCACATTTAAAATTAGGAACATCTCCTCCGGGAATCGAGCACAGAGCGCTGTGGTGGAAGGCGAGTTGTGACTTGAGTCAGTTTAGTGGTGCCTCAAATTGTGCACTGTTCATTTAAATAAATCCTATACTGATACATATAAACGTCGAATCTGCGTTCATTAAATTTTATTGCCTTGAACGCAGTCAGAGATGTAATTTACATGCAACTGTTCACTCTGGCGTGGAAATATTGATTATTATCCAAAAGCATTCTTCGATGCAAGCCACAACATTTTATGCTAACTGTACTTGGAGCGAGCCAACAACAGTATGCTGTCTAGTCTTCAGTCAGAAAATAACGCGAAATTTGTAGGTCTTTACAGTGTATTATATCTTTGTTTGGAGTTGCGTGCTATTTTGTTTGTCAGTTTCCTATCGTTTGGTGTAATTAGGCTTTACAAAGCAAACATGAGTTCTTAATAATTGCATCAGTCATTTTTTAAACAACGTAAGTAAATTTCTACCATAATGGGTTGTGGGTGTTTTATTTTGTACAGAGTTAGTCAATTAAGTATGGTTTTTCTCAATTGAACTCATAATTCAGTGCCTTGCTTCAGTCGCAAGTGACACTTTATGTGGCTTAATGATACGTGTAGGCCTATTTGCCTCTGTACAAAATTGTAACACCCACTACTAATTTTAGTAGAAAATTTACTTACGTTGTTTCTCAAATGTCTAATACAATTAATATGCCAATGAAAATATTTAATTTGATATTTTTTACTTAATCATATTTGCTATTTTCAAGAGAGCTGAAAGAGATAAAAATCATTTTTCCGTTTGTTTCATACGTCTGAATTCTTCATGAGTAGGCCTTTTGTACGTTGTAACGTACGGTTGTACTATAATAAGGCTTGGCATTGAATCTAGTGTCCGATTATCACAGAGAACAATTTATTTACCCACCAGTTTCTTTACTGTGTAAATTTTATTGAGTTTTATTGAGACTAGCCTGATGCTCGAAAAATAATTACTTTACGTCATAGCACCTGTAAATTATCCCAGACATTCGACTTAGCACCCGCTACGGCTATCGTAAAATTTTTACTTAAACTTTCATCGTATTGGGGTTGGGAAGAGTACACTATTATTTATTTCAGCAGCGCCACCGTAATATATCTGTGTATTTGATAGAATAATATTTAAATAAATAAATTACAATTACTCACATTGCCAGTACAGACATTTAGCACCTATGCAGGTATATAGTTTTCAGAACCTTAGAAAATTAATATTTTTAAAACACCAATCGAAAATTCTTGTACTACGCTAAATGAAATATTGTGGTAATAATTTAACAGTTTATATATATATATAGTCATCACCATTTATTTAATATTTTTAATAAGTACAATCTAAATTTTATATCTAAGGATTCTATGTTGAATACTGCAGTACGATTAACTGTTTTGATGAAGACTCTGGATATGCTAGATTATGTAATAATAATAATCAAGTAAATTAAGGGACCAGATATATACAGGTGTGAATAACATTCAAATATGAAGCTACATTTTTCGCTCTGGGACTTAACCACATGCTCTTATTTAATAATTTATTGGTCTTTTATCGGCTGAAGACACTGGGTTATTTTACGACAACATAGCTTGTATGTATTACTTGAATGACAGTTCCGTGCATCTTTTAAAGAGACATATTATTTTCATATCTCCTCATATCTTCAAAAAATACAGTCTTAATGTATTTTGATTGTTACCGCCTTTTGCACGACATTGCGCACAAAGCAAATTAACAAATTTTTGATACAAATATACAGGTTCAGAAAATAAGCTGGAAACTTATAAATCCAGAAGCAGTAACATCTTTTTTTGTGTGTTTTTTTATTTAAATCATAAATTCCGACCGTTTTTGGGCGCAAGAAATATTAATAAAATCTTATTTAACAAATAAATAACAAAATATTTTGTTTCTACAATGTGATGCTGGTGGGTTGCTTGTTTTTATTTTGATTAGCTTTTTTCAAAGAAACGGAAGCGAAAAGAAAGAAGAAATAGTTCCGCTGGTTTGAATCAGTTATTCTGATTTTGTATTCGTTGGAAAAAGCAGCCTGTATAGTTGAGTGTGTTTTAGAGGGTAAGCGCTGAGAACAGCCACCTGGAAAACTGGAGGCTGTCTAGTAGCTCGGGTTGTAAGCCGACGCATGAAAAATCCCTTACGATGTAAAAGCCCACAAATCTGGCCGCCGACTAGTAAAATGATAATGTTACAAGTTTTCCCTGGTTGTAGAGAGGTTCTGGTTGGAGAAGATGGAATGACATCAAAGTAAATATTAATGTAGCACGTTGTATTTGCCTGGTTTGTTGAGATATGTATTAGAACTAATCACGAAATGGCACATGAAATTTGCATTGCGTCAATTCAGGGCCCTCATTGGTTTAGCGGTCTGACCACTTGCCTCCTGACCCTGTGATACAGGCTCGGTACCCGGCGGGGTTGACCCCGATTTTTCGCGCGTGGGAGATATGGCGGACGTTGTCACTGACAGGCGGGTTTTATCGGGGCATTCCCGTTCTCCTCACACTTCGCATTCTGTTACTTCTCCACTGTATCGCATCGCTTTACCAGTGCCCATTCATTAAGTCTGCCAATGAGCAGTGTGATTCCCCGCTCTCGGATACCTTACCCATTCCTTATTTAACTTATTTATTAATTCACTTAAATGTATATAGCTCAATTTTCGAACCAAATATTTTCACAACTAATTATTATTTTTAAGCACAAAGAAACGATTGAATGCTATCTTCACAAGATAAATAATTTTTCTGAGTTGCCCTATAAACGCTATTTAATATAGTATTTTTTCTCGAGTAAGTCCGAACACCGCACCTTCCCACGGATGAATTATTGTTCACTCATTCTCTCAGACAGTTTCGCAGTCGCACTGTTAAAAATTTCCGTAAATTTACGGGCAATTTTCTGGAAACGTCTGTTTAATTAACGGAAACATTATTTTGTAACACAGTTATACATAATTATGTTTCATTAATTAAACATATGTAAAACTGCGAGAATAAACTAAATAAATAATGGAACGCATTATTGCTCCTGCATGCTAAAGAAGTCACATAAATATGCAAGTTTCTATAAGTGGAGCTAGTTGCCTTCCGTAAATTAACGGACACTTCTGGAGAATTTTTTACCAGCAGTTCTCCGTAAAACAACGAAAATTATTTTTAACAGTGCCACCTTGTGTTTTTGAGAGTTTTTAGCTCCTTACTAACATACTAAAAATTCCACTGGCATTCGGTACCACTTGAAATACTCTCGTGTACACCGTTATAAATTTTAACGGAAACGTACCGTTAATAAACGGAAATCGTGTCCGTAAATGTAAAATACGGAAATGTTTATTGTAAATACACACTACGGAATCATACGTAATATATCCGTAAGTCTGCTGCGGACACTTGCACGGAAAAAGAAATCGAAAATTTATGGGTTAGACGGATGTAAATATTACGGATATATTTTAGTAACATCATCGGTAAATCTGCAAAGCTGTATAAATGCAATTGTAGCATTATAGACATGTAAATGTGGCTCAGTTCCGTGTGATGAAACTGTTTTACAAAAACTTCTGTTGGATTAAAAACTAAGTTTCCGTGAATTCACGGAGTTATCTGGAGAAATTTTTACCGGAAATTCCGTAAATCGACGGATAAAATTTTTTACAGTGCGCACTCCATTTCTAGTAGTCTGCACGGCGGTGCCTTGATGACTGCTACTCCGTTGTCGCTCCGTCACCTCGTCTTTCACTACAGTCTTGTATTTAATTTATTATTGGGTAAGTATAGCTTTTTTTTCAGGGCCATATTATGAGATTGTGAGCCCCGGGCCAGCAGTTATAATGTGCGCTTGAAGGCCCTCATACTTTCCTGACATGTTGACTACATTATCATATCTCTGACTTGGAAATCCTGGATAACAATGACGTATTTATAAACACTTTACATTAAAAAGTATATTTCACAGCAACCATCATGGTTTAAAATATTGGGAAACTTAGAGAAGCCAAATAATTTTAATCTATAAATTATTAATATTTATGTTAAAAACGTGAGGTCCCCTAGAATGTGGGGCCCGGGGCAAATACCCATTTTACCCTCCCCCCGATAATGCATCCCCCGGACTTTTTTATAGCAGCCGTACACAGCCGTTAACAAGCCTTCGGGAAGAACAATTTGATATAGGACACTTGTGTTACACATAGGGTCGGGAAATATCCGTAAATCGCTGGACAGGTGTGTACTACGACATACGTGTAGCTCTCTGCTGTGAGCGTGGCTTTAATCGATCTATATGGTAGCTGAATCAATTTGTCTTGTGATAAAATCTAGCAGTTAACGTTTAGTAAATACTCATGTTTAAACTTCGTGGTTCACTTGTCGATGTACCACTGACATTGGATTTTGGATATTTTCCAACCTTAAGGAACAAAAGTGTATCATATCAAATTGCTCGTTTCAGAGCCGCGTACACTGCTCTGTTTAGTTGTAAACACTTAAAACCGTTTTCATCCTGTGTATTCTCTTTATATACATTTAGACGCTGGTATTTTATTACGCACCACAGAGGAAAGTTTCCTTATTTCCAGTAGAAAACCGTCCCTTTCAAACAAAAAAAAAAATTATATCCTTGAGTGACTGTGTACTAATTCTATATAATACTAGCAGTCCCCCGCGGCTTTGCTCGCAAGTATTATTCGTAACTGATAATATTTACTTTACTGGAAAAACACTTCGTTAAGATTGGTACTTCAGTCAGCAAGTGTTAGAATGTCCAAGCGGCTAGTTGAACTAATTCTGCAGCAGGATAAGTAGCTATAGCTGTCCACGCGAAAAGCAGTCGTAAGTTTGTCCCTGCCACTAACAGCGACTTCGCCTGGGCCTTATTTATTGCCCCGCCTATTTGACGTTGTGGGGTAGTTACAGGCATCTAAGGTAAGAGGTTAATCGAATGAGAAACATCTGTTTACCCTGTGCACAACCATTGGTGACGGTGCCCTCAATTATATATTTTCAAAACATTCACTTTAACTTTATTTACATTACAAAGTTTCAGAGGTTAAAGGTTTCGCGGAAACGTATTTGGTGCCCCAAACCTGAGATTAGTGAGATGATATATCGTCGGTTTACTGCCAAAAGTGACAAAGTCAAAATGAGATAAAATTATAAAAATGCTATGAGTATGTACTGTACATGTTGCTCACGAACAATTGACCAAGTTTAAAGTATATTCGTCGTTTCGTACTGTTGTGTCACAGTATAGTAACATACCAAATTTTTGTTAATATCTACAATTTAATAATGTTTTTAAATGAAATAGCATTTATGACTTAATCACTTTTGGCAGTATACCGACGATATGTCAGCTGATATTGTAGAGCAACCTAAGTGGAAAGCGAACTGCAATTTTACCCCTTTTAAAGACTACATGTAAATTGCACTAATTCGATCTTCCTTGTAGTTTTTGTGTGTCAGATTTGAACGTTCGCATGCAGCTTTTAACGGAATTCGAGCCCAGAAACTCCCGGAATTTAGACCTGAGGGACAAACAACTGCGTCACGTAACGTCGAAATAAATCATGAAAACAAAATTTATTGAAAACAATAAAATTAAATATCTGTGTCCTGCTTATAGAGGTTGTACAACACCACGTCTCGATAGGTTACTGTAGAGTGAAACTCCTGTATAAGTTGTTTCTCGCTGCTCGTTCCTGCTTTTCGGATCGTCTGCCTTGAATATTGACCTGCTTAGTTTTATTCTTAATAATCACGTTTCTTATAAAGAAAAAATTACATACATATTTTTTTTAATATTTACGTAAGCATCACTCTGACGCGAACAACACCTCAATATCGCTATTGGTTAGATAGATATCGTGGGTTGATGGAAAACAAATTTTGTGCTTTTTGACCCTTTTGGGTGTCGAATTTCTAAATATTTTAAACTTACATATTAGACACTTGTATAAGTATCCAACTGAAGTGTAAACCACATCGCTAGCCAAAACATATATCACCCCTGCACAGTATTGAGAAATCGAATTTCGAAAAATCTGAAAACCGTTTTGCGATAATTTCTGTAATCTTAATCCTGAAGCAAAAAATAATTGTATATCTCGACTGATTCGATAGATACCGAGGATTTATCTAAAACACATTCAAGGTCTCTTCGCCGCTCAGAGAGTAAATTTCGAAAAACCCTTTAATCACGTTTTAGAATACTTTGTTGGTATCTCGTTGACGTAAAAAACACAGCTCGCTGGGTTCAAGATATATCGACGATTAATAGAAATCGCTCTTCACCACTTTTCACCCCTTTTCACGTCCTTAGGTGGCGAATTCCGAAAATTCCTTAAATTACTTTTTAGGTATTTGAGTAAGCATCAATCCTAAACAAAAATCACGTCGCTATATAAAAAGCTATGGGATCGATATATATAGAATGTGAGTCGGAAACTCATATTACCTCTTTTTTAACCAGTTTAGGGCCGAATTCGGAAAATATATTTTAAATGGTACTTGGGATGTTTACAAAAGCACCAATTTAAAGCAAAGAGCACGTCGATATCTCGATTGATTCAGTAGATATGGAAGGATAATCGAAAACACATTTCACGTATTTTCACCACCTAAATAAAGAATTTCGAAACGTCTTTGAGTCCTGTCATAGACATTTGTAAAAGTAACCAATTAAAGTTAAAATCACGACGATTGCCAATTGTGTTACAAAGATATAGACGATTTATAAAAAACACATTTTGCCCCTTTTTACTTTCTGAAGGTCGAATTTCAAAAAAACCTTAAACTGCTTTTTGGGTATTTACGTAAGCAATATTTTGAAGTGAATAACAACTCTCTATCCCAAAGGGTTCGACAGATATCAATTGTTGATTGGAAACACATTTAAGGTCTTTTCAGCCCCTTAAATGTTCAACTTCGAAAAATCCTTACATTGGCTAATATGCATTTTTACGAGTGTCCTATTAAAGTAAAAATCACGATGATTGGCCGTCGGGTGTGAGCTCTATCGACGTTTCTTCGGAAACACGTTTCACCCCTTTTCACCCCCTTAGAGGTCGAATTTCGAAAAATCCCGTCTTAGTGCTCGCCTACGACCTGAGGGGAACCGCCACAAAAAATTTCACGATTCTAGGTCCAGTGGTTTGGGCTGCAGTTTGATATGTCTGTCAGTCAGTCAGTCAGCTTTCATTTATATATATATATATATATATATATATATATATATATATATATAGATAGATTATATTTAATTCAAATTACGTAATGGTTTTTAGTATAATTCTATTAATAAGGGGATTTATATTTGTATCAGGAATTATGTTTAGTTTTCTGCTTAGGAGAATTAATGAGGAATTTTTACACTAACAGTATATATTTCTAAGGTCCTGTGGATACAAACATATGTAAATGTAGTTTCAAGAATTGACTGTAAACAATGAAAACAATTCAAACTAAATCAAATATTTAAGCATAATGTAAGCACCTGGCGAATAACGCTATAGTGCCACTTAATAAATCAACAATTCATTAAATTAAGAAACAAATATCAAATTCAGAACTAAAAAATATATAATTTCTTAAATTTATTTCTTTTTTCCTATTCCGTATCTTCCAAAACAGAAAATTAAAATATTTTTAAGTATTAGAGAATAATACATTCTAACTTATTTTTTTTAGAGTATGCCTAAACCATACGTATAAACTTTAAACATATTAAACCTTATGTAAACATTTTTGAAGTATATGCACAAAATAAATCTCACTCGTAAAATACTGTATTTTAGCCAACATTTTACTAGAGTAAACCGTTTCCGGCGAACACTTCTTGCGCTTAAAATGTGGCCGTTTTATTTCGGGTTGAGGGTCTTTACTAAAGAAATTGGTAATTTGGACTAAATATTTGTTCGGTATGTAGGCAATATGTGTTACCTTCTATTGTCTTTTTTGTTATATAACTTCTGACTTCGGAATATTCTCTACATTTCAGTCAGAGTTTTTAAAGTTCATTTACGCTCAGTGTATTAGCATTCTGCGGGCTCTACCTGCGTATAATCATCTCCATCACGTACTCAGGGCAGAGTAGGGACTCTAACCGACCACCGACCGATCGCAGCTGTTTCCTCCAGGCTCCTGGCGCGGCGCACAGAAAGTTGTAATGAACGGGAACGCGAAGCTATTACGGCGCGGTTGTAACGGATTACTGCAGAGAAAGGACGGGCTCACGAGGCGAGGACCAAGTTTGAAATAAACGACAGAACCCGGGCACATTCAGTGCGGGCCCCGGGTCTGTAACTGCCGCTGTAACTTACTTTCCTGAGGTCATGAGTCGCTCCGGCTGGCCAGCGGGGGCGTGGACGGTGACCAGAAGCCGCTCAGCGTGCCTGATTTACTTACAAATAAATTCTAATATAAGCTATCGCGTGTAGAGAAATAGAGTGAGAGTTAATCGAGTCGATGTGTAACTGCACACAGTTCACACCATACCCGTGGAGGATGGGATAGTTAGCCTCATCCCTTCTTCTGCTCCTTGCAACGAATTGCTAAAGGCGGCTTAAAACTCTACAAGAAGAGAAAATTTAGAAACTATGAGAAATACGTGAATACGAATACGATGCTGATTAGGGTGGAAAAGTTATATTCACTTAGAATTATTTTGAATTGTAAAATATGCTGTAAGCCAAAATTATACCATTACTCTCCACTTTTGAAAGCTCCGCACGACACTGCATGGTGGTTTGGATATCCAAGCGTCTCTTGTCAAAAGTTTTGTACTACAATATTTTGTTGTGACTCACGGTTAAGTAGTGAACAAGTGTATTTTGTTTGTGTGATGCTTTTCGTGAGAAAGCAGTACGAAATGGGGCTGCAAACAATATATTCTTGTCTGAACCGACAACCCGTGTACAATTATGAGTCAATAAATTAGGAAACTACTTATGAGCGTGAAGAAATGAAACATTCATATCCGTTAGAGGAACTGGCGGAAAATTTTCAAATCTGTATGAGAAATTATTTAGAATTAAAGCTTAATCCGATACATTTTACTAGTTAGTTTAGCTATGGGAGTTACACAGAACTCTCGACGTAAGCTGAACACTTTCTGTTCGTAAAATGTGTAGTTACCAAAATGCCATTTTTCTTCTAGCTACACTTTAGTACAAATGCAGCTATTATCCTATTAAATAAAATTGTATTCTAAATTTTGATAAGTCACTGGTTAAAGATAAATTATAAGGCAGGCCTAGAATTTTTGTCAATTTAACGCGTTACAATAAAACCCAAGAACTTTATTTTTGACTTTAAGCTCAAAACTTTCATAGAATGTGCGAAGGCAGATACTGATATCGTTAAGCTCAATACATGAAGCATTGAATTTGGTCATCAATAAGGAATACTTTATTACGCTTACATGCTACAAAAGATTTAGTTATAGCTGGCTCAAAATTTTTCCTGCTACAGCTGAAGTTTTAGTTAAACCTGGGTGTTAGCAACCACACTTTACAGTCACGATATGGATGTCACCAAGGGACCTGTCCTATAATCAGATATATTATTAATATTTCTATTCGAACTGAGCTATACAGCTCAGTGGCTGGAAACAAAGAACATCAGTGAAATCTCATTCTTAAGTGTTACACAGTAAAATCAGTACAACTAACTCAAAAATCAATTGGGCTTCCTGTAATTAACGTATAGGTGCAATATACTGGGAAGCATTGCTTGTGGACAGGATTTAAACCGAAAATTGTAGGCCAGACACCGATAAACTCATTTGTAATCACTGAATTGAACAGTTTAAGTGAGCAAGAGATATTGGTCAACGTTTAACATCTAGCTTTTAAGCGATGGTGAGGGTTGCCATAATGTGTGTGTGGAGCAGCGCCGAAATAAGGGGGCATGGGAAACGGGAGATCCCTGAGAAAACCTGCCGACAAGCGGCATCATCCGACACGATTCCCACATGCGAAAAATCCAGGGGCCGACCTCGTCGAGAATTGCCTTAATGGGAGGCGAATAAATGGTCTGACCATTCGGCTACCGCCGTCGACAGTATTTCCTCGAAAGCGAACAACAGGAACTTCCGTCAAAACACGTCCAGGAATGTCACGAAAATTTAAATAATGGTTATACGTTAGTTACCGGCAAAAATTCATGTACAGTACATTTAACTTGGATTTTTCTGCCAACCGTTCATGGAATTTTCTCATAATACATAGGATCCTGTATTATGTTAAGTGTAAAACATCTGGCTTTTTCGGCTACGTGCGGATTTTTTGTGAATAGTAATAGTACAACGGAGATCAGCTTTTTTTACGTGACAACGCAATAAATGTGCTGTGGAGTGGTGGCCAGACTGCACACATCTGACCACGGCGATTTGGATGGGTTCTCTGGTGGAACCGCTCCTTGTATTTGCATATGAGAACGTGGCGGAACTTGCTGTTGGCCTACGGGGATTCTTGAACCTATCCTCATTTCTCTCGCCGCTACACACTAATCTCACACTATTCTTACGAGTGTCAGAGGTACCACCAGTGTGAATCGCCGACCATACATCACCATCACCATCCTCCGCGTGAACGTTGCAAGCAAGCAACAGGACTGAATGTCTCTAAGAAGCGAGAATTCTGCTGTAGGTGAGCGACTCAGGAACGACGCTGTTGCTCCAGTGCTGGCTCCAGCCCAGAACACAAAGCAACAGTGTGTGAAATGCGCTGGGAAAATGGCGGAGTGCTCGTGAAAGATAGCCGAGAAGTCGCCCAGCTCGCCTCCTGGCGGCAGTCCAGATGTTGACATTTATGAGAGCTTGTTCCCTCCCCTGTACCAGCCCTCGTGAGATGCGCCTTCACCTCAGCCTCCACCCCTGGCGCCTTGCTCATCAGACGTTCCACACGCCAGCGTCGAAAGATGCAATCAGCGACATTGCCTCGAGGTCGAGCTTCTCGAATTGTATGGCACCATTCCTTTTTTCTCGCCTTTTTATTTCACATTGACCTTCTAAAGCTTTTTTTCAGGTGCGCGATGACATGCCAAGAGAGAAAAATTCGAAGTGAGGTGAAAATTCCCTAAAATTAAGCTAGAAATTCTAATCATATAATTGTGTGGCTTCCAGGCTCATTTATTTAGAAATTATAGAATAAATTACTAGTTATTTTGAAGAATGTTAGCTAAACAATGTAATAGGGCTTCCAGGCTCATTTACTTACAAATTATACAAAAAATAGTAGTTGTTTTGAGGAATGCTAGTGGAATAACCTAATACTACTACAGATTTTTTGTTTAATTTTTTATGATAATTTTAAAATTATTTATTTAATGTAGTGTTTACTCTTAAATTACTACAATGAAATTCATCAGCTACATTTTTTGAGCAGAAAAGAATTATAAGAACTCTTAAATACCAATAAAATAGTTTTTAACGAGACTGAAAGAAAACATGTTTCACAAAAAATACACAAAAAAAAGCTTTCCTTAAAATAAATAATATTTTGCATAGACCTAGTATTAAAGGTCAGGAAAACGTTCAATATTTCCCTTTTTTTATGAAAAGTTTAATTTTTAACTGATCTGTTCACAGTATTAATTAATAGAACTGTGACGTTATTCAAAACATTGCCAGTGTGAACGAGTTTTTAGGACATGCGAAACTCCCATTTCATGTACGGTAGTAATGTTAACTTTATTCCAAATTACCATACAGAAAATAAGAAAATTGCTCGTGTAAGAAACAATTTGCGTCAACATTGAGTACTGAAAACCGAAATCGTCATGACTGTAAATAAAGTAAGTCAGTCAGCTACGTAAGAACAAGATAACATATTTTTTCGCAGGCACGTACACTGTTTTAGTATTGCTAGAGCTGTATCACACTGGACACACAAATTTTGCTACAGATCAGCATCAGGACGTCAGAGGTTCTCACTGTAGCTGGTTTAAAGACCATGTTCGTTCCCATCAGATTTCGTATCACATTATTCCTGCCTGCTACATTTTCTTCAAGAGTATCTCTTAAAGTTCAGGGCAAGGTGACTCCAAAAATATTTCAAATTCTCATGGCTGGCTTTATTGTTCAAGCATTGTTTAGACTTCTGTCTGTTTATTAATTCTTGAGGTGGAAAGAGAAAATTTTGGTTTGAGCTTGCATTGGCTTCAAGTGATTTTCGCTTTAATTGGTTGTAAAATTATTTAAGGGTTTAGTTAGTGTCCTTCCTATATTCTCAAATCTCCCAATACTTGAATGGTGAGCGCACAGTCGTCATAGAATAAGATCAGTTCATTCAGGCAGTGGCTGCCTGAAAGTATACATTTTGTTAGGGCTTGCGCAAGCAAGCTCATTGCCTTTGTGGTTACGCTTCTTCTGTGTTCATCTGTTCCGTTCCTTGGAATTACATAAATAATCTCCTGTTTTGAAGGAAGTTCCAAGTAATGTTAGTGGTCTTGAGTAATGGTGTAGATTTTTGTTGCAAGGTATCTTTGGTTGGTGCTGTCATAGACTGCTGAAATATCTACAACAACTGGTCAAACAGCAACAGTGAACAGTTTGAACATAAATTAGTGCGCAGTGCTGAAATAAATTAAAAAAAAGTCAGTGGTGGCGTATATGTAGCTTTAACAGGTAGTGAGCGACATCGAAAATAATTTGCAAAAATATGTGCTTGCCCCGGCCACGTTTAGCTCACTGAAACATTACAAGACAAATGTTTTTTTTCCCCCAGTATATTCGGACAGAGCGAGAGCAATCATAACAGAATTTGGATGTGGATGTTTTCTTGCTTTCTTTTCTTCCTCGAATCATACGGCTTTATGCAGTGGTAGTAAATGAATGTGTAAAACATTTCTAAAAGCCCACTTACAGTAGTGACTGGAACATGTTTATTTATCCTATTGTTGCGAGCCGCGACTGTCTGGCTGGGCGGTGTAGTACGATACTGTGGTGGCGGAGCTAGGACACCCCTCTTCCCACCCACCCCTTGGCGCCGTGGCTGTCGGGTAGGGCGGCGAAATACAATACAGTGGCGGCAGCGCTAAAAGACCTCCTCGGGTGTTGCATGGATTGTATTACTCTGTGATAACCACCTGCACGCTGCTGTAATCGGAGAGCAGTGTAACCCGATATAGCAGCGGCAATAACAAAGAGGTTCGGCATACACTGTGTCGCCCATGTGCGGTGGCGACCACCTGCACCTAATATTGGGTAACCGAGGGAAATATCGTGACCTGGAATGTTCCTGTTCCTTCTTTATCTCTCGGGGTGGTGCTTGACTTTGAATCGACGTCTTTCCAGGGGGTTGGAGAGCAGAGACTTGCCTAGATAATTCGAGATGTAGGTGTGGGTATGTAAGGGAGAGCTGCAGCAGGAGCGAGAGAGTTTTGGCTGGCAGGTGCCTGGTGCGATCTCAAGGGATAGTGACAAGTATTGGATTGCGACGACTGTTCGAGGGTGTCCAGCGAGTGGGACCGCAGCAAGTAGAAGGAAGAAGGTGTTTCTAGGCCAGAAAAGATTTTTCGGTATTATTTGATTGGTTCCACCATTGTGAGTGACTAGTAACCTTTCCATATACAGAGAACTTATGTGGATGTATTTTTTTTCCTTTATGTAAATAGTTATTTGTTCTGTTTGACATTTATTTGGTAAATCTTTATAGACATACGTTATTTTTTTTGTATGTACAGTTGTAAATAAACAAGGTTAGCTTTATTTTCTTTATTTTATCAAAGACCTCCATCCCCGAACGTACCTAGCCCGCGACTTGTAACACTATTAATCAGTCTTTGTCTTTGTAGGTAAATCCTTGCATGGCGCATGAATGGTTTCTGCGTGTCACAATGAGGTACGATAGTTGTTTCAGAAAACTGATGTACCAAATATAGTCTATGGTCATGTGTGGTTACTTGCTATGAGACATTATTAGGAACTAGTTGCGAACACACACTTCCTCTTAATATTTTATTCACCGTTTATTACATAGTAAGTATTCAGAAAATAACCGCATACCAACGTATTCTGTAACTAAAGTGTTTTAAAAATTTAATATAATATGTTCGTGCAAGTAACATTATAGGAAGGAAATTCTTATTACAATTTATCGAAATTATTAACCACATCCATTACCAAACAACTTCTACTTCTCTACTGTGATGTATATGGCGAAATCATTTAATTAATCTCAACTAGTATCTGCGTTGGCCATTACATACATGGAACTGTAAATATCGTGACTTACTTGGTGTAAATATGTGTATTATACTACAGATTGTCCACAATGTCTTGTTACCCCCTGTATGTAGTTTATGCATATTGTTATGGAATTATAATGTTATGGTACCTTGTGTTAACCTTAAGTATCCAGTTGATTTATGGCGTGTATTTAAAAATCCAGTGGATATATGACGCGTATTGGGTTGTGTTGCAGACAAGGAATGTGAACTATGTGTGATACCAGCGAATACACCCTGGGACAGAGGAATGTTGTGAGTGCTTGGGTTCACGAACGTCCTCATACTGGGAAGACACTTCGTGAAGTGCGTGCCGATTTCCAACAACGATTCCACAAAGAGGCGCCACCAAAACAAACACTTCTGCGTTGGGAACACAAACTCTTTGATCGGGCAACATAATAGATAAACCACGAACTGGTAGACTTTCAACCAGAGTGCAACAATGTCAGGAAGTCAAGGAATCAGTAATGAGATCACCAAATAAGTCGGTCCGCAAACGATCAGCGGAGCTTGGAATACCGCGATCGACACTGCATGAACACACGACGAAAGACCTGCATCTTCACGCATATCAACCCATATTCGTTCAGGAGTTATCAGACAATGATTTAGCCCGCAGACGGGATGCATGTGCGTTGCTTCTTCATACTTTCGATACAATCCCAAAACGTGGAAAGGTCATTTTCAGTGATGAGTGTGTCATCTATCGAAGCTGTCGATCACAGAATGTTGTGTTCTGGTCCAAGGAAAATCCACATTATGTCGGGAATTGAAACATAATCCTCCACATGTCGTGATATGGGCTGCAATGAACAATCGACATTTGTTTGGACCATATTTCTTTGATGGAACAGTGAACCAGACAACTTATCTGGACACACTGTGAACCTGGTTTGTGCCGCAACTGGAGGAACTTGGTATTCTGAATGACGTGTGGTTCCAACAGGATGGAGCGTCAGCCCGTTATGCCATCTCTGTTAGGGAATACCTTGCCGAGGTCTTTCGGAATCGTTGGATTGGCCGATGTTCAGCAGTGCTTCCTGCTCCACTTGAGTGGCAACCTCGAAGCCCAGATCTCTCGACGTGTGATAATAGCCTTTAGGGCTTCATAAAGGAGTGTGTTGCACAGCAGCGCTATGAAACCACATATGAACTCAAAGAAGCAGTGATACTTGATTTTGCTCGTATCAGCCCGCAAATGCTTCGGAGGATTTTCTCACAGAACTTGGCACAAAATTATTCTCTGCCATGAGACTGAAGGAGCCCAAACGGATCCATTGTATACTTAAGGTCATGTTACAACAAAAGTACCATAACATCATAATACCATAACAATATGCATAAAATACGTACAGGGGGTAACAAGACATTGTCGACACCTTGTATTGTACTCTATGACGGGCCTTGTTTGGAACTAAGCCTTATTTGACTTACCTACGTTATTATGATTGGCATTTGAGTTAATGTGTCGGTTTAAAATATTTGTATTTCTTATAAAAATAACTGCATTCATTATGATACATTCAGTGCAACATAATTGTCCGCAAGTTATAAGTAATATTTAAGCAAAAGCTTTAAAATATCTTCTGTTAGCAAATTGTACTGCAATAACATTCGTCATTTCAATTTATTAACGGTAGGGCTGTTGCCAAAACGAAACTAAGAATATTTAGGATCAGGCGGACAGTGAAATAAAACGTAGTTATATGTTGCAAAAAACAAAAAAAGAACTTAAAACACGGTTTTATTCTTTACACTGTAAATGTGTATATGTAACGAAACGATATCGGTTTCCATAAAGAATATCAATTTAGAACTTAGTCTGTATTTCTCGAGCTACGTCTAGCGATGTAGGTTATTCAAGGCAGTCTTCGGGCATTTAACACGGCAGAGTAAGGGCTTTAGCGCGCCAGTGGCAGACACGTGTAAAATATTCAGCGCGACACGATGCACTGTTGCTCCTCTTGCTGCGGTTGTTTCCCTACAGGCCGTTTGGCCCTCGGCTGCGTTTCATTAATTATTACTCTGCGAGTAGAACAAGAAGGAAGAAACATTTGCACTCAATTACAAGCCACTTGTGAGCATCTCTGTGCTCTAGAGGCCTAACAATATTAATGTTGCTGCTTTT
Source organism: Medauroidea extradentata (assembly GCA_003012365.1). Taxonomy (NCBI): domain Eukaryota; kingdom Metazoa; phylum Arthropoda; class Insecta; order Phasmatodea; family Phasmatidae; genus Medauroidea; species Medauroidea extradentata. The sequence continues at coordinate 13,227 of PNEQ01040068.1, read as the reverse complement.
TGCAACCAATTTCTAGACATATGCTGACAGTTTACTGAAACAAAAACCTACATATGATCGTTAAAAATTTTATACGTTTTATTTGGCATCCAAATACATGGTTCCTTTAGACCATTCAAGCAAGTCCATGTGTTTCATTTAGGCCTAATGTGAAATTGACGAATAATTATTACGGTTTGTTTGAGTCTGGGTACCGGTCTGTCATCACTGGGAATAGTATACGAAACTTTAAGTTAGTGAGCATGTTTTCAAGCAAAATAAGTGCAACAGTGTACGTTAAGTGGCTCGTAGTTTATGCCAATGGGATCATGGCTAGATGGCTTTCTTACTGTCATGTTTATAAAACCTGCAAGAAAACAATAAAAATTCAAGACCTTTAGCGCAGTCATGTTTCAAGTGGATGGCAGCAATTTACAATAATTTTCCAAGGAACGTTTTCCTCTATAAACATAGTCATAGGTGAAGTGTTTGCAAACTATTCAATGGCGCACCAACAGAAACTAAGTAAGGTTTTAAAACGTTGATTGTTCATTGTTGTCACAGCTAAATATTTGTCTGGAGTCACTGTTCTACTATAAAAATAAGACTTTTCGAACGCGGATGTTCTTACTTTGGAAGATAAGTTTGCGTATTTAACATTAAATGAGGCTTTCAGTTCGAATATTTTAACACTCTAAAACAGTTCTAAGACAGCTTATTGCAACAGATGAACAGAGTACAGTATACTCAAATGATTTGCATGAACATTTGGTTTCAAATGTTGACTAAAACGGTAGCGAACTAGGTATACTTGTAGTAATCAATCGATAAATACTGCAAAGTACGCCGTTTGCTACTTGTATGCATTCAAAAGTTAAAAAAGGTAAATGAATATAAAATAATGATATTTTTTTTTGCAAATAGCAGGGAAATGTCTTTAAACCACTTCAAGGATATCCACCACAATCTTGTTGGGGCAGTGTTGCCAGGTAGAACAAACGAAGAACATGAAATTATATAGTAAGGTACAGTAAAATATGATGTTTACATTGTGATTCTGGTACCTAACAAACATTAATTTCGTTCGTTCTCTTAAATATCAATTCAGGCGTTTGTGTGAACTGGAACCAAACAAAATCCTCGTGCATGAGAGCAGAATTTCAGTACGCCATGGAAACAATGGCGACTCCTTAGGTGAATCGCAATAAAACGAGCGCTTTTGAAGACCATCATGTCTTGAATAATTTTTAAATTATATTTACTCTGACCTAAGACGTTAACTTTTATTTGCTGTATAATATATCAACTTTGTTACTTATGATATTGCTTTGTTTATATTACAATGTTACAATATTACAATACTTATATCTTGTATGTGTAGCGCTTCGCTGATTATATAACATAATATGTTTTTAAACCTTCTAAATGAAGGAAACCTCAACAGAGGCTTACAATAATCACAAACGGAGTAAGAAATTTTACCACAGATGTAGGCCAAATAAATATGGCCGTTGTCGGTTACTAGGGTAAAGTGCATCTGAGGGCATCACACAACACACTCCATAATATGCATGTTTTGTTCCTTGTCCTGTAATATCTCATGATTTACTATGGTGCCACGTGGGCGTGTATATTATCATAATTGTCTCCTTCAGCAATCGGAAGCTGTACAAGTGCTCGAACTGTTGCAGGAAGAGATGAAATGATCTTGGCCAACACTTGCAATGACGTTTTTAGCGCTAGTGAATGGTAATATGAGGTGGATATGGAGAAGCACTGGAAATAAGGTGGTCTCCTGGGTGAACGCGTTTTGCGCTCTCAAGGCCTAGAAGTATGGAAGCAGTAAGGACGACACATTACGTGTATTACGCCTCACCCTAGCCTCTAGGCGCAAGTCACTGAACTGTTGTGCAATCTTCTCGCCGATAACTCACCTCTATAACTCATTCAGAGGTGATCCTGTCATTTTACGACGTGTATATTGTACACGCCTATAACTTTTTTAAGATCCTGGGCCAAGTTTTTTATATCTAAAAAGGGCCGAAAAAACGTCCAATTTAGTCATTTTTGGCCGCTAGAAATTATGCTTAACTGAGCATAGCTGAAGCTGAAATGGGTAGGGCCGCGATTGGCGCACTAGCTAGAGCACTCGCCTCCCGCCAAAGAGATCCGGGTTCGATTCCCGGCGGGGTCGGTCCAATGATTTTCGCATGTGGGAATCGTGCCAGACGATGCATCTGGTCGACATGTTTTCTCGGGGATATCCCATTTTTCCCGTCCCTTCATTCTGGTGCTGCTCAATACTCTAATCATATCACCCCTGACCAGCGCTTAAGACCTAGACGTTGAATGCTGACAGAAATCTCTTCACTTGGGTACACACGTGTGACGTACTTTGAATGCTATTTCTAAGCAGACATCACTCATGTGCGATAACAAGTTTTCGTATAATCTTGTAACAGCTGAAGCTCTTTACATCGCCCGGCGACCTTGGTAAGCGGCTACATTAAGGAGCGGGTAAAACGGAATATGCCCCAGTAAACTCACCTAGTAATGTCATTTCCGGCACACAATTCCCACACGAAATATTTTCCATAAGGAATTGAACCATGTTCCCTTGATTTGAAGGTGAGTTCCCAAGCTGATGCGTCAACCACAGTCTCATGCAGAAATATGAGTGGAATGTACTGCACGATTGTACTCCAAGATGTATTTGATACTGTACCGCCTCGGGTTATCTCATGCTTTGCCCGTTCAGGAGAGTGCCGGGTTTACATTTAATTCTGTTTTCTTTATTTACATTGACGAAATGTATTAAACTGCTTTACTTGATTCGTAATGTGGTAATTTGTGCAATATAATCAGTTCAGTAACGTTTTGGATTCACGTATGAGGTATTTTCGATTTATCTGTTCAGCATGTGCTTATTTAACCAAAAAAATTTTTTCATACATCGGTAACATTTAAAATTTTTCACTTATATTTATACTGGAGTGACTTAGTACAAATGAAATAAATCCTCTTAAACGTGGATAACGTTATCAGAATACATAAAATATATTTTGTTCATTTAAACTTTCCTTAAAATTGCGTCATATTTATGTTTTTCTGTTACATTGTATAAGAATATAAAAATTAAAGCCTTGTGTCAAAACTGATTTTTTCTTTTAAATTCCTGCTGCTAATTTATGATAAACTGGGACCAAACATAGCTTAGTTGGCAGGTATTAAACTTCCAAGTGTTGCAAGGTCGCTGCTTGGTATTGTGAACACACTTCGTGGGAAGGCCGCAATTAATTCCACGGAACTGTGACTGAGCTTACATGCAGAGTGCTTGAGCGGAGCTTTTAGTTTACAGCATAATTTTCAGCCAGATTTTCACTACGCTCAGTGCAAACATCCAGACTCTGCTTAGCCGAACTTCAAAACGTTAACCGTACACGGATCGTACGTTGTTTTAACAGCACGAGTGCTGTAAACAATCGTTCCTGGCTGCTCATTATTTGTTTGCACTTTAAGAGAACTCATCATACCTGGTAGCCAAATACAGCTCGTGCAAATAAGCTACGTTTATTTGAACAAGAAAATATGTATGTGTGCTTTTGTTTGATTTATTTTCTAACTGGAATTCTACGAAAATATGTGTGTGCTTTTCGGTAACCAAATCGCTCGTGTATGTACTGGTGAAGTTAAAATTTGATTTTCATTACGTTTGCTATAAGCCTTTACAGTCAGTACTCACGGAGTTGCAGATGCAGGAATGTGAGACACGGTAGAACATTATTAAAAAAAAGCCAAATATGTAACGTGTTCATGACTTAAGTTTATGAAGCTTTAGGAATTTGCAAGTTTTTGAAATACTCTAATTCAAGCACCACCATTATCAGCGCGACTTTCCAGTAGTAGTTAATACCGAACACCTAATGTATAAGGAAAGTGTGTTTGGTATGTTGACACAGTTAAATTTCTATTACTGTCTTATATTTTGCATAGGAGTAAAATCACTGTTGAAGCTATTTTCAGTGTGTTTCAAATTTCGTTGTTTTATCTAAGAGAACTGTGTTATTGGTATTCTACTAAACAGCAGTGTATTTTGAGTGTGATCGCACAGTGATATAAGATTTAAATAACTAGTAGTTCAGGCAAGATATTAAAAAAATGGACAAATAGCAATAAAAGATTTTTACATCAAAATTCGCAAAAAAAATCGTAGAATAACATGTTCAAAATCCACCGAAATTTGTTTACCTTTTATTTTACTTTTTATTCGAGATTTTACTCGAAAAAACACGAAACAAATTATTAAACCGCAAACGACACGACGTACGTCCAAAAGTGTACTGAGAATTAAAGAACGCCAAATTTACATAACATATCCAATATTCACATAAATCCATTCACAACTTCTACTTCTTTCTTCCGGATTCGTCCCTTATAATTGTAAAAAATAAAGTAAATGAAAAAAGCACACTTAAAGGCTCGGTATCAGTCGCCACATTGTTATATATTTTTCTTCGCTATTTTTTTTTTTTTTTATCTGAGAAGGAACATGTTAAATCTGCGGCTATACCGCAAGTTCTAGTTACTTTGTGCTACAGTACATACATGACGATTGAACTAATAATGTATAGTTAGGTCGAAATCAGTCGGATAAATTATGAATATAAAGATATTTGCCTGACAGGCTGCGGCGTAATTATTATGCTACCAGGTAAATAGCAATACCTGTACTGTAGCGCAAGGTATTTTATCAGATTCTTTTTTTAAAAAAGGTGAAATCTAACATTATTCGATATGGCAACGAAAAACTTAACAGCAAAAAAAAACAGGGCAAAATTTAAATACACAACGTTTTCCATAATTTAGCCTACACTAATATCACACAAGTGTATGTAAAATCAGTTTCGTTTGACACGTAATGCCATAAGAAATACAACAAAACCGAAACGGCACATTATACGCAAAAAATTGTGGAGAACAAAACAATACAACAAAAATATCGTATTGTGTATAAAAATTCACGGCTAATTCAGTTAAAGTTAATGTACTCGTATTACTTTTTTCCGGGATTTATCAAAGGGAAAACTATTTCTAAAAAGACAATAAACTGAAAACGTGGTATTGTACGTCACAATATGGTAGACCAAAATTAAAGAGCAAAAATGTTTACATAATAAAAGTTGAAATTCATTATAAATCACTTAAAATTAATATTTGTGTTTCTGGGATTTGTCCCGGAAATTAAATTAAACGACAACGGTACGTAAAAATATTCGGGGACCAAAATTAAAGAACGCAAAATTGCCCATTCGTTAAAAAGTAACGCATAAATATTTTTTTTTCTCTCAGGATGTTGAAGTGTTCTCTCTGGCCATTTATCTTTTCCGGATTTCTACCCTGCAAAGTGCCCGAAGTCGCGTCAGGGGCGTGGCTCTACTTCACTCGTAGCAACTAAACAATGTCTGGTACCGCATTATTCGCGTCACTGTTCAGGCCGTGATCCATCACCGTCACTTCTCCTGCGTGCACGATAGTTATTTATTTGTTCCTAGACGACAGCAGATATCGAAAAATTGTTGCTTTACTTTGTTAAAAATTACTTTTTTTCCATTTAGTCTTATTTGTTTTATATAAAAGAATCATATATATTTGGCTAATTAGTTCATTAAAGATAATGTCCTTAATGTCATAATTATCTGAAGCAATTGTGCATTTTCTTTTGAGAAAATTTGTTAGCATAGTACAAAATATTTATAACAAAACTATGCAACAATTTTCGATATCTGCTATTGTTTAGGATTTAAAAAAATAACTCACGTAAAAGAAATAGAAATAATTGATCACGGCAGTAACTTCAATATTGTGGAACAGAATGAAGTTATTTATTCGCGAACTGACGTGTCCATTCTCCTCGGTGCTGAGAGAGGTGGGTTTCGGTGTATTTCGGTGGATTTTAGATATGTTTTTCTGCGAATCTCGATGCATTGTGTCAATAAATTGACATTTTTTCTTATTAAATGTATAAACGTCACTACTTTCGGATTTCCCAAGGCATAATAAAAGCTGTAAGTACACAGCCCCTTTTATGGAAAGATCCACTGAGAGAAAGATGTAGTTGAATGAAACAAAATTTGCTTGGCGGAACCAAATATTTTGTTTGTGTGTGGCGAAATAAATATTTTGTTTCTAAAACAAAATTAATTGGTTACTCTTATTTTGTTGCCCAAGAGTATTTAATCTTTCTTTTTAATTTGTGAAGGTAAGGCTACAATGCTTTCCCTTATACTTTATCAAATTTCAAACAAATATCACATGCACAAGGGTAGCAATAGAAATTAGTTGAAACGTAACTAGAAACAATTCAAAATAGTAACTAAGCATACAAAATTATCGGTGTTTAAATGAAACAAATTGACAGCTACGACAAAACTTAAATTGAAACAAATCTAAATCGTGGAGTAGACATGCCGCTAAGAATGTACACTATCTACATTTTAAACAAAAAATATAAATAAGATAAATAATACCAATTACTTGTGCAGTTAAGTGCAGTAGTAGAAGACGAAAATTAAACTAAGTTTAAAAATCTAAGGCAGTAGAACTAAAATGAATGATAAAGTAACTTACTTTAAGATTGATTCATTAAAATCTAAATAGAAATTTAAAATCCAGTCAGCACAACTAAATATCAGTATGGCTGAGCATATATTTCAGTGCCAACAATCAAAACATATTCTTTGGTGGGACCGTGAATTCATCCGGAGACCATTCGCATTGAGGATGGCCCGTTAGCACCAAAAATCGAAGACTGAATTTTGAAAATCGACACATCCAAATAGATAAATGGCTCGTTTAATGATTGACATTTTCGCAGATTTGGCATGCATGAACTATTTTTACGTCTTAATTTTTATTTTTTTGTAAAAAAAATTTTTATCGGGATTTTTTGTACGTAAATAAAGCATAAATAAATACGTTTACAAATTTAGCTCTAATGATAATCGGTACTGAAATTGAATAATAACTCTTGATGTCTGACTACAAACTATGGCGTGCGCAAACGTTAAGGTTTGGTGGAAACAACAAAATGTACATTCGTGTACTTCCAAACAAAATAATAAATTCTAGTCAATCGAATATTTTATTGTTGAGTGTAAGTTTTGCCAAATAAACTACTTATTTTGTTGTGTCGATTTAGGTACGTAATACTAGTAAAAATATCATAATTAACTTGAGTGATAGTTTATTTCTACCTTTTCAAACAAATATTTTATGTTTTTTTCATCCCGTAGTGTGCGCGTCGGAAGTAGCAACTTTAGAAAAGTTTTTAGAATGGTTGTTTCAAACTTCTCCACATTTAACTTGCGTGTATTCTGTTACGGTTTCACAATCTCTCCGGCGGCATCGGCGATGGAATACAGCTAGCGGTTGTTTAACAGAAAATTACTCCAAACTTCAGGACGATTGCCACAACTGATTGTAGGACAAGAATCTAATGATTCGTGAAGTTAAGTGAGCTTTTTAATCCTTTGCAAAACCGATTGATCCAGAAAGGATGGCTCCCCCCTGGGCCTAGAAAAGGACCACCGACTTGGTGGAGGCGCGAAGAATGCTAACAACAACAAGTTAAAGGACTGCGTGAGACGCTCTCCGACTACGAGGACGACAGGACCTCTCGTCCCGTGGGTTGAATCTTGAACTGCGGACACTGCGCGAAGCTGACGACGAAGACTCCTACTATCTTCGATCGGCAGCCAGCGTGGTGAGTTCCGTTAGTTTAGAGGGCTGACAGTGATCCCTAATCTAACTTATGTCTATTATATCTCTACTTCCTTTCTCACTAATCGTGTAACTGTTGTATTTCTAGAGCTTAACTTAGTAAAATTCTGTTTCCTACTTTCGTATTATTTCTACTCTCTTGCCATCTTGTATATTTTCCTTTCATAGCCACAGACTTCAGCGAGGTGAGCAAGGGAGAGAATATAACAATATCTATTTTATTTTATCATTACATTTCAAGATATAAATATACCAAAAAGTATGCAATTTGGTATCCGTGCTGAAAAACACGAACTAAATTTCGTCATGACAAGCTATAGATGGGCGGAATGAAGCCTGGATTCATCCCGCACTGAAATCATACCTTGACAAAACGTGGTTTACAATGTAGTTCTGTTGATATTTTAAACGGTAGATGCTAATCCATTATAAACCTTTCTAACAAAATTTACTGGATCTACAAAGTGGATCGCGGTAGGACGTTAAATTGAGTTTATCGTCTAGTTGACAGCAATGTCATTAACACTGTCTGGGACTAGGCATATTTAATATACTCATAAGTAATTTGCTTAGTTGTCACGACTGTTAAATGAATGTGTGATTTATTTCAAGTAACCTGTGTCAGTTAAAGCAAATTTCATTCCAGTGGTTCTAAGGTCAATCCCAATTGAACACCTCGAATTCAAAATTTTTGTAACTTGTTTCCGATTTATGATTATAGCAGTGAGAGAGGATAATTTAATGAGCTTTCAACAGCGATATCTTGAATGCTAGTGATGGTGTAAAATGATACATGTGTGTAGCAGCGACGGAATGCAAGTGTGGGTGAAACGGGAGTGCTCCGAGAAAACTTGACGTCTAACGACGTGATTATATAAAAATGCGTTGCTCTGTTTAGTATTTTAATTTTCTTAAACCGTACTCATTAAATAGTGTGTTGCGTATAATACCCCAGTGTTTTAAACGTTCAGATCTATCATTAAAAAAACTATTGCGACAATAATTAGTTATTTGTAAACTATATCCTTGGATTCTTGGAAGTTCACTAATTAAATTCCGATCAAAAGAATATAAACATGAGCGTAAAAATATTTCAACGTTTTGCCTATGTACCCAGCTGTAACTACAGTTCATGTTAATTTTCTGTGGCTAATAATAAAAGTGCGAACACGTGTAGTATCTTACAGTTGACGGTCACTATTACATACATAGTATAACACGCAATCGGCAACATTTACTGGGTTCACCTATATATTTTGTAAAAACAATTCTCGAGTGCCAAATTTTTATTATTATTTTGATACTAGCGTCCTCTTCCATCAATGATACAACAAAACATTAAAGTGTACATCGCTTGATAACATGGAAAAAATAATTCCGCAACTTGAATGTACGTACTGCAATAACCGTGTATTCATAAATGTGCATTGCCCTTTATTACTTCCGCATTTACTCGCGGAAACCGCAACGCCAATGATTCGTACGCCTGTAGATATGCAACTGACCTGACAAGGCGGCGCGAACGTTACATACACAGTAGGCGCGAAAGCATTTAATTTCATGAGTATATTGTATTATATCACATTTTTCATGCCTCGCAACTAGTTCAAACTTACTGAGGTTACTATTACGAGTACACGGTAAGTTGCTAGGAAGGGAAACAAGCGTGGTTACACCATATTTCACTATTGATACTAGGCTAATTCAATATCGGGTTGTTCTCACGTGATAGCTGCAGCAGTATACGGTGAAACACGATGTATACAGCCACGATACTGTGCTGAATAGTTTTCTGCACAGTTTCATTTCAATGTCTTATGTACACACCTGTAGCTCCGCTTAATGGTAAGTGATTTTATGAACTTATCTTGTGGCTTTACTGGTAAATCACAGACGTAAGGTCTAATTGGTGCAGTCAAATTATAGTCGTGCCCTAAAATATACACGCTGCCAGTAATTATGAAGCAGAGCTACTGATGTGAATGTAAAGTATTAAAACAAAATGGAGCACAAATTTTTCGCCGCAACCTCGAGGCTCTACCGATATGTCAATCCAACATTCCTCCGTTCCTTTCCAGCTAAGCTAACAACAATCTAATATGAAACATAAGTAGACTCTTGATAAAGCGCAGTTAACTGTCAGGTGGGAAAAATCTTTTTAAAAAAGAGTGTCTACATGTATGTATATACGTAACTTATGTCACGTTTTGCAAGCTTTGAATTACGAAAAAATTACGAACAAAATAATTTTAATGAGCTCAAAAAATAGATTTCATATTTTTAATACTTTTATCTGCGTTCTTATCGAAAGGTGGGGGACTCTATGTAAATAACCCCAAAAGAGTAAAAAATCGTAGCTGGAAAATTGTATTGTAATGGCGATCACAGCATGATTCAAGTGGTTGCTAACGATTGATGGGACATGTTCCAGTTTGCAGGTAATTCTAGTTAATGCAACGTCCAAGATATATGTACTATACTAAAATTGTGTAGTAGTTTGTAGTTTCGTAGGTAGCTTGTAGTTAGTAACAAACCCTACCATGAAGAAAACACTCGTCGAACAGTCAATAATTCCTGAATTACCAATGTACCAACTGTACACTGTGAAAGGGCGTTCAAGTGGGGAATATCATTATGTTCGTATGAAATAGTGTTAGTTTTGTGAAAGTTACGTGGAAGTATATTGTGCCTCTTACGAAACAAATTTAGCTCAAACAGTTTTCCCATATTGATATTTCAGAGTCAGAATTTGCATGTCTTCACACCATAAACATCGCGAAAATCAATTAACATAATCAAATTAAATAATTCACGCTGAGACATGCTGTTTGCTACGGCTTTAAACATATATAAAACCGTTACAATATATTTTCGTATTTTGAAAAAAAAATCTAAATTTTAGGATTTTTTGATTATTTTAGTAATTTAAAAATTTTTTGTCGTGACGCGATAGATACATTTTTGTAGGCATAAAAGTATACGTTATCGACTAATATAAGCTTGTAAAAATTTGGTTTGTTTCTTTACTAGGTATAACTATAGTATTTACAGACTTGAAAAAATAATTCAACATGGTCAAAACAATTTTACACAAAACTGCCAAACAAAATTTTGATATACTGGCTTGTTAATAAATAACTATCGCGAAAATAGCGAACAGGGGAACATGCTAACAAGCAGATGAATGACGGAATAAATTATTCCTTGATGAGCTGAATTAAGGACGTTGGACCCGTAAAAATTCAAAATTGTATATTTGTGCCAAACACTGTTCAACTTTTACACATCAGATAACATGTCATTTCCCCGAATAAAAAAAAATTAGAGTCCGTAGTTTTAGCATAATCACCTATCAAAGTCACAAAATGGCAGTTGCGGTGTAGCCAAAATAACAAAAAATAATTAACTTGCAGAAACAAGACAATTCACATCGATACTTAATGGTATGAACTACTTCAAGACACTTTTGTAAACACAAAGCGATATATTTTTGTATTTTTTAAAAATTGATGAAAATGAGTGCATTTTTGCATAACTTTGACTTTCGGCTACAACTGAAATATTCAAAACTAACTTTTGTCAAACATGTCATGAAATGCTTTGCTACACTGACTTTCAGTTCCCGTAATTTCGAATTTATTAGTTAATTACTTTTTTTCATTTTGGCTACACCGTAATGGCCATTTCGTGACTTTGATGAGTGATTTTGCAAAAACTATGGGGCCTAGTTTTTTTTTTTGTTTGGGGAAATGATGTGTTATCTGATGTGCAAAAGTTGAACGATGTTTGGTACAAATATAAAAAAATTAAATTTGACGGGTCAAACGCCCTTAAAAAATTATATTTTTAGAAAGAGTGTATTGTGTTTCTTACTTTTCTTTTTAAAATGAATTATGCAACAGAATTTATTTATTTATTTTTAATTTCTGCTAGTAACTTTTTTAAGTAAAATTTTCCAAATACTTTTACAAATATTATGTATTACAAAATATTGGCAACATTTCTTATACAGCAACATTTTTTAAAATTAATTCACGTAGGCTAATTTTGGTCTGAAAGCCTGATATTAAAAGTGTAATCAACTGAGAAATAATTAATTCTAGTATTGATTCGCCGTTTCAGCTACGTGGCTGCTATTTAAGGGGAGCGGTTCACCTCTGTTTTCAACGTTTTCTTTTATTTTTAAATTTGTACCAGATATTTATTTTATAGTTTTAAACATAAACTGTGACTAAATCTTCCTTATTAGGATATTTTTATATCTTTCATAGTTTTTGTGTAATGAGTCGTAAACGTCAAAATTCGCTCTTTACGGTTTTATGCACGCCACTAAAACCAACTGACATACTAAACCGAACAAATTCACGGTGTAAAACAACGTTGTGGGCTATGATTTAATATATTTAAAAAACAGAAAATAAAATATTTTTTGTATTTAATAAAAAATTCTAAAATTTGAAATGAAAATTCAAAAATTTCAAATTTTTTAAAAATATAAATATGTATTTTTTGTTTTCATATATTTCAAATCACAGCCTACAACATTGTTATACACTGTGATTTTTTTCGGTTTAGTATGTCAGTTGGTTTTAGTGGTGTACATAGAACCGTAATGTGCAAATTTTGACGTTTACGACTCATTACGCAAAAAACTGTGAGAGATACAAAAATTTCCTAAGAGGAAGGTTTAGTCACAATTTATATTTAAAATAAGAAAATAAAAATCTAGTACAACTATAAAAATAAAAAAAGTCGTTGAAAACTTAGGTGAACTGTGCGCCCTTAATTAGGGAGGCGGGGCTCGTGGGGACTATCTACGTACCTGGTTAGTTCGGCTGTTCCGCCATTTGGTAGTGGCTAACTTATATGTTAGTGACGTAAGTAGGGTTACAGGATGTTCGGTAAATTTCGGGAATTTGAGTATTCTTCTGCGTCCGGACGAAGTTTTGGGCCTCTATAATAACCTAGTATTTTAAAGTTAAAACGTAAATTTAAAATCCACCAGACTCACAGGATACTAAATTTCAAATCGATCAGACCAGTAGAATTGCTCACGTTCACTAAAAAAAGGCTAGAAAAGAGCTGATGATCTTTAAACGGCTGAACAGATTTCCTTGAATCATAGCTAAGAACACTCTCGATCAAGTCACCTTAGTAGTATGAAAATGGCGGTCCGGGCGCAGCGGCTGGCGGCTGAGGGTGTGAGGGTGACCTTGACCTTTGAACCCCGTGACCTTGACCTTTGACCCCTGTAACCCGACACCCCCGATGCCATCTTGTTTCCGGCCGCCATCTTGTTTCCGGACGCCATCTTGTTTCCGGCCGCCATCTTGTTTCCGACCGCCATCTTTAATGACGTCAATTTCGAAAAATTAAAAAAAAATTAAAAATTTCCAAAAAAATATTTAAAAATAAAAAAAAGTTTAAAAATTCTGCCATCTTGTTTCGACCGCCATCTTGGAGGTTTCT
>PNEQ01040067.1:16202-41569 GCA_003012365.1 Medauroidea extradentata | reverse complement strand
GGAATAAACTTTGATAAATAGTTTATCATCCCCAGAAACCTTTGTAGTTCAAGGACAGATGTTGGTTCCTTCAGTTGCTCCAGTGCTTCGGTTTTACTTGGGTCAGGTAAGATTCCTTCATCCGAGAGTATGTGGCCTAAAAATTTCACCTGTTTCTGTGTGAACACACATTTGCTTTGGTTGAGTGTTAGTCCTGCTTTTTGAGTTTGTTTATTGCTAGTGTTGTGATTCCCACTAACTCCTCTTTGCTTTCTGCATGTAACAGGATGTCGTCCATGAAACATTCAGCCCCTGGTACATCACGCAGCGTATGGCACATTATTTGTTGAAACACTTCTGGTGCGGAGGCTAGGCCAAACGGCATTCTTTTGCATTTGTATCTTCCCCATGGTGTGGCAAAAGTCAGGTACTGGGATGTTCGATCCGTCACCCTGATCTGCCAAAATCCCTTTCTGCAGTCTAGAATGGTAAAGTACTTAGATCCCTTCAGACGAGCTGCTATTTCTTCCATGGTCTGTAAGGGGTAATGTCTCCTTTTTAAGTTTTTGTTAATATCAGATGGGTCCATACAGATCCTTAGTTTTCCATCTTTTCTCACCACCACCATAGGGGACACTACTGGTGTAGGGTCATTGACTTGTTCAATGATTCCGTTTTGTACCATCATGTCCAGTTCCTCTTTAACCTTGTCTCTTATGGGGTATGGTACTTTCCGTGGTGGGTGAATTTTAAGTCAGGGTTCATCTATTAGATCTATATCGTATGCGAAACCTTTTAGACACCCAATTCCCTCAAACATTTCTTCTACAACATCTGCTGTTTCTACTCGTTTTATGAAACCCAATTCTTCGCAAGCCTGTCTCCCTAAAATGCATGGAAACCCGTCTCCCACGATGTGGAATTTTATCACCTGTGTTGTATTTCGGTTTGTTGACACCCTAACTGTAGCCTCTCCTAATACTGGAACGCTGTTGTTACTAAATGACTGCAAACCTCTAGTGCGGGAATGTTCAATGTGTAGCAAGCATTTATTTGCTACATTACTACTTAATACGTTACATTGTGCCCCAGTGTCCAGTTTAAAACTAATTTTCTGATCGTTAGGAAATCGTAAGTTTTCTACCCAGTCCAGTTCACCACGAGGTACGCTTATGGATGATACATAAAATGTGGCAGTGCCATCCACTTCTGTACAGTTGTATGGGGGTACACTTGTAACAGTGTTCACCTGTTTTGACCTACATACTTGGGCAAAATGACCCACTTTCCTACATTTTCCACATTCCTTTCCCACTGCCGGGCATGGGCGCTGTTGATGGTTATATCCACACTTGTAACATTTACCTCGTATGTTTGTGTGTTGGTCACTAGTTAACGATTTTGAGTTTTTATGACCAACTGCATGTACTGTTGGTGCTGGCGTATCAATCTTCATGGCCTGCACTTGTTGTTTGGTCATTTCACATGCCCTAGCTATTTTAACTGTTTGGTTGAATGTGAGTGTTTCTTCGGCTAATAGTTTCTCACGTACCTTGTCACACACAATCCGTACCACTAGGTTATCGCGTAGCAAACTATCATACAGGTCGCCAAACTCACATTTTTTTTCCTTGATTTATAACCGAGGTTAGGAACTCGTCAAACGGTTGGTGTTCTGCTTGTTTCATTTTGTTGAAGACGTATCTTTCATATGTGATGTTAGATTTTGGTGCAAAGTGTGCCTCAAATTTATTTTTAATCACAGTAATGTCCTTGGTTTCTTCCTTGGTGAGTGAGAATGTGTTAAAGATGATAGCTGCGTCGGATCCGATGGCGGTCATAAATGTTGCTACTTGTATTTCTGGAGTCTTCTTGCCCAAATTGGTTGCTGTAGCGTACCAAGTAAACTGTTGCAGCCATGATTTCCATGCTGTTGGCATTCCTTCTTCTGACACTGCAAGATGTTTTGGCGGTTATAGGCTGACGGCCGCTGAATCGGTAGCCATTGTTCACTCGAAAACTGTGTATCACTTTGTTTACTTACAATCTCGCTATCCCGGGTTTCGGCACCATGTAGCTATTTATTACACGGTAATGCACATTACATGATCACACGTAGGCGAGGTGGTCGCTACATTAACCATTACATTAGTACTCAGCAAATTATACACTGTCCCATTGTCCGTAAACGTCTGTATGCTGCTGCTGCATGCCTGCCAACTATGTGGTATTGAACTCATGACAACTACCACAGATAAGACCACTTCTACTGTATAGAGGGAACACCTTTGTACATCCATTGTGTGTCATCAACTCTGGGACATATCACAGAGTTGAAGAAAATATTGATTATTGGTTCATTCTAAGAAGCAAAATATTCTACAATCTCAGCTAACTACAGCTTTGCAAATTGAGTTGGCAGAAGCATTATACAAACTGCAGAGCTGTATACAGTTACAGTACTGAATTTGTTGAATGCTTTGTACTGATGTTTCTCTGTCTCTCTTTCTCTCTCCCATCTTCCTCTCCCTGTCTCCTCTCTCTGTATCACCCTCTTCCACTCTTATCTCTCTCCCTCTCTCATCTTTCTCTCTCTAAGGTTGTGCTGAATTGAGTGAACTTCCGATGTTTGGGAACATAATATTATGGTTTATAAACAAAAATGCCAAACCCAAACTGAGTTAAATATGGATAAGTAAGCAATACGACAATGACACATATTTTGGTTTAACTGCACTTTGCTGCTGGATGTTGAATGGTAATTACTTATATTTTTACTTTGTGTGATAGTATATTCTTGTGCCTGATGAAATGTAAATTACATTGGGATATTCAGAAAAGTGTACGCAGGAGATGAAGTTGAAAAAAAAAAAAATTACTGAGTTAAAATTAAAACAGTACTTTGTTGAATCAATTAAGTACAATAAATGAAGTTCCCACATTGTCATTTTAATGATCAATAGTGAATTAGGGCAAATTATTGGAGTATACATAAAGGTGGAGATCAGAGGTGTGCTGTAATGTTGCTTTGCAACAGACAACATTAAATTTAAGCAGTGTGGCATACGCCTTATAAAGTGCTGGAAAACAATTATATAACTAATATTGAAAACCTTATCTGCACTAACAATAATATTAAATGCTAAACAAATGCATGCAGGAATGATCTATCCTAAGGCTTGCCACCCTTTTATATATTATGTTGTACATGTATTGTGCACTTTTTTTACTTCCTGAAGAAGTGGAAGAAGAAGGAGAATAAAAAAAGTCCTGGAGTTGTTTAAAGCTGTTAGCTAGTACTTGTGGTGTACATTCCAACGCACACCTCATTTGGTAAAGTACTTGGGTGAAAACTCTGCACTAAAAATGTGTTGTCCACTAAAATCATTAGGGGAGCAGGAGGGATGATGGTATCTCACCTTAAGTGCAGGTCTGTGTGTCAGAATTAGACTAAAGACCAGGGGAAACATAATAAATTATAAATGCTGACTTTTTTTTTTACAAATTTCATTTTAAGTTAACCACTAGTTTATAAATTTTTAAGCTCAACTGTTTTTTTTCTGCTATATTGTTTACATTAAATGTTGATACCATTTTGTATTGTGTATTGAGAGGTTTGTCATATAGTGATATGATGGGCTGCCAAGATCAGATCGGAAAATGTCTATCATATCTGAGGTTTGACATGAAATATGTTGTAATGTTCAACAGAATGTGAAGGTAGGAGGAAACACACTACGTTGTTACTTAGTGTTGTCCAGCTTAAGGTTGTTTCATTATTGCATCACATGTTAAGTACGTATTTTGGTATTGTAATTTTCTTAACATCAACCTCTTACGACATGCGGTGTGTTAAATTTTTTTACACTTGTTTACTATTTCTGCAGAATGCTTGATTAGCTATTGTTTGCTGAGTGAAAGTTCTGGATATTATGATACTGGAATTAAAAGTTTACAAGACTTTTTCCCAGGTAGCATGTTGTTGCTGTCCTCTCGGGGCGGACCGATACTGTCGTAGAATTGTCGGTATGGCTCTTAATGATAATAGTCATGTGCACGGAGACCCCGATGACTACTTAGAATATAAACTGCCTCGTCTCACAATGTCTCTATAATTACCAATCAGAGGTGTCTCGGCCCGAGGACGTAATTTCTGACTTGGCGAAATCTAATGGTGTCTCGATGCCCAAAACAATGATGATGATGGCGCCTCGGCCCACGATACGCAGAATCTCGACACCTAACATCGATGCCCGCCGGTTGCCCCCCCTCCCCCCACCGTGTGCCGTCCTTCGCGGCTCGTCGACGTCTATCTCTCACTCTAAGGCGTCTTGGTGCCTAACTTTGACGCCTGACTGTTGCACTCTGCCCTACCGTCGCAGTAACTCGCCGATGTCTCCCCCGGCTCGACAACATCTGTCCCCTCTTGTCTAGCTATGGAGGTGGTTCGAGCGGGGGTGGTGTGAGGCCCCAAGACACTCTCTGCTCCTGCTCCTGTCTCCTTCCTTTTCACAGAGACACAATATGTACAATTCCTATTTTCTATATAAAACTTGGTGCTGTAATGGTACCTTAATGAGAACTATTTCAATGTGATCCTGATATAATGACGACGAGAACGAATGGTGGCAAGGCATAGTTATTATTACATATTGATTTATGATGGTTGACACTGATAACTATTAATAATAAATTGGGGTGGCGACTGTATGGGCTTGTCACACACTGATTGGATCAGTGGTTTGAAACTTGAAACCTTTGCTCTTTCTCTTTATTGCACATTGTCTCACCATGCATCACCCATCCACTAAAAAATTCACTTATGGAAATGCCAATTAGCTACAGATAATAGAAAAAAATTCTCATAACTTTATGACCAACGAAATTCTAGACATGGTTGAGCAACACTAATTCTTTCAAGTGGGTACAAATGCTTTGTTTCAAGTCTTTTTCACTTACAGTTATTATAAAACCTAACCACAGTGTTAAGCAAGGACTTTTTGTAGGATGAGAACCTTGAAATAAACCTACTGGTCAACATCTACATCCACTACATTTTCCACTAGCTGAATTAAAGAAATATGTGATGCCACTATAAACAGAATATTGTTTCTCTGCTGGAGTGGCTGGTGGCTGGTGCATTAGTTACAGAGCTACTGAGTCAAAACTTTTTGCATTTCAGCACAGGGTTATTTACATTATTTTATTCACCAGATGATTAAGAGTGTCTTGTGAGACTATGGTGGTGAATGCGCAGTGATGGAGGTGGTGTGCGGTGAACACGGGGAGTGTGTGTCGAAGCTGGTGATGGCTGTGAACAACGGCAAGTGCAACAACCTGAACCAGCCCCAGGTGCTGGACTCCCCGACCACACCATGTGTCGCCAACGACATCTCCAAAGATACTCTTAACAGTAAGTGTAGCCTTTTGTTTATCGTATTCTAAAGTGCAGCTTAGATTGGTTCAAGAAAATTTGCTGTAGCTACAGTACTTTGTTACAGTAGTTGAAAATTTTTATAAAATGCTGGCGACCCGAGTAACACTAATTATCTGTAGCCAAGAATTGAAGTCTATACAATGACATGCCGCACACTTCTAAGTCTCGATCATACTTAAATAATGTATCGTTAATTATTATTAATTTTTTTATTCATAGGGAAAATATGACGCAAAATTGGCAAAAAGTAAAAAAAAAAAATTCTTTTCAGCTGATCTATACCAAATTTCACTGGATCACCCGCTGGGCTAATCTGAAGATTGGATGAAAATTTCATAAAAATAGTGCCAGCCATATTTTATGTGCATCTAAATAGAAACATTACAACGTAAATATTTAGTGAAGTAGGACGTACTAACAGTAATCTCTCTTGTTTATCAGGATCTACTATATAAATAAAATCTAGCTCATGTTCCTTTACTGAACTGCATAGATCAGAAACAGAGACTTTTGGCTGATTTAAGTAGAAAGATTGATAGTTCCCACCTCTCGAGGGAACTTTGGACCATCATGAATCATAGGTGAACATATGCCACGTTTTTGGAAATTCACCAGTGGATCCGTCAGTGGTTGAGACAGTCGTACACTGGTTGATGCTATCACCGAACATCAGATTGACAGTTTTATGAAAAATTTCTGTAACGAATGAAGTAGAAAGAGTCTACTCATATTATTTAACATTATACAGCATTAGAAATTCAAACTGAACACTTTAGTATGTAAATGTAGTTTGTAATTGAAATTGACAAATTAAATAAATAATTAATTTTTGCAGTAAGTTAATATTTTAAAATACAAACAACTTTTCATGAAAAAAATTGGTTAGTTTGCTTTATAATTATTCAAGTTATTTAAAATGTTTTTGTAAGATTGTGTTCAAAATGCACTAGTGGAAACTCTTGACGCATATCCATCTAACTCTTCAAATTTTCAGTTCAACTGAACTGGTGGATACATCGATTCAGCTGGTTGAGAGCAAAACAGTTATTTACGAACGTTCAGTGTACACCAATGGTTGCACCAGTGAATATCTGAATTCGGGATAGTGTGCATTAACAAAAATGTTTATTTTCAAAAAATACTTCTTTAACTTCAGATATTAACTGTATGAGAACTAAGCAATCAATCCTTATGAAACCAACTAGAAACTATAAAACTACCATGTGAGTTTTGGTATAAGGCGGAGTTACAATAATCCGTCGCTTTCGTCAGTCGTCTGTCCGTCCGAACTGGTCCACACGTCGACGGTCCATCTGCAAAGCTTGCAATTTACAACAATCCGTCATCCGTCCGTTCGTTATTCCTTCCATATGCGATGCTACCAATGCACGAATAGAAAACTTCTGTGGGATGCAAAAAATTCCCCTCAACTGTTTACTTATTTTTTACGGATTTATTATTAGTCTTTGGCTGCTAGTATGTGGATTCATCAAACATAAATTTTGCGAGCATAATATTTACTAATAAAATTATTTGCTTTTTAATTTGAGTAATCATTATGTAAATAAAACAATTTGTCTTACTTAGTATTTTAATGTTTTCCGTATGCCATTATTATCTTAGTCGTATTTTAAAGTCATGAATTCGCAGTAATAAGCAAGAAAAAAATATAGAATTAAACTAACCTCACAGCCCTCTTTTAAAATGAAACCATTGAAATGATTGCCGCCATCTTGCGAAGGCTGTTCTTTCATCCGTCGCCCGTCAAAAGTTAAAGCTTGCCAAGCTTTCAACGGACGGACGGATGGAAATATTGGAAGCCTCTTATTGGTTGAAGGTCACGTGACTGACGGACAGACGGTCGACTGACGGGCGAGACGGATAATTGTAACTCCGACTTAAAACTACCATGTGAGTTTTGGTATGTGATCTTGCATTTTCTGGAAGCATGCGTATAAACCATACTTCCTGTTAGTTTTGCAGTTGCAATGCACAACTTTCTCAACGATTCTGTATAATAATAAATTATTTGCTCTCTTTCTTAGTGCTGTTGCAATAGGAAGTAATGACAATCCAAGTAACTTCAGCCCCATGTGATCGTAAACCTGAACATGTTCTGTGAACTAGTGAAGAGTAAGTCTTGGTCCTGTAGTTTGATGCACATATTTCAGTACAGACTGTTACAGTGCAAGTTTTCCATCAGTAAAGGCTAATAACTTATGACTAGAATGTAGTAGTAGTTTACTGTACAGTATGAACAGTAGGAGTGCAGTGCATGTTCCTATAGCTCAGTGGTGTCCTGGTTGCAGATATGGTCGGTAATGGCGTGGGGAAGCACGGTCCAACCTCAGTTCCTGGCCTGAGCGTCACCTCTGCGCTTCTAGATTCGGACGAAAGCCTCAACAATGGCAAGCATCGTACTGGTTTCCCCACCTCCAGCTATCTTCAGTTCTACATCCTGCTGAAGAGAACTTTCCTATCCACCTTCAGGGACCAGGTAAGGCCCGCTGCCAAACTGGAGCACAACACGCTCTTCTCATTAAAATTGCTTGCTACATGAAACAATCCTGAAGAGATTTATTAACACATTTAGGTTTTTCAAAGACATCATAAAAAAAGAAATAACAATTTTTGTCAAATTATGTGAACAACTGCTATGCCAGAGTGAAACTTTCCTTCAACATAATCTTTTGTGCCACAATCAAAGAAGCAACATTTTTCATTGTAAATAGCTAATCATAATTGCTTTGCTGAATTGTACTCTGCGGTAGTCTGTACAAAACACTGCAGCGTAATTTTTATATTGTATAAATGGGTTATTTATGTTAGCTGGAAAAAGTATTCTGCAGAAATTGTAGGCCTCATTACAATGTGTAAGTAAGTTACTATTTGAGTTTGTATGTGTGTTTTTTTATTAAAAATTGAGATTTTTGAGGGAGAAATTGACATTTTGTTGCAGACGCTGACGCAGATGAGACTGTTCTCGCATGTGGTTGTTGGTTTCCTCATAGGCATGATATACTATGGCATAGGCAACGACGCATCGAAGGTCACCTCCAATTCTGGGTGTATTTTCTTCACTGTTCTGTTCCTCATGTTCACAGCTATGATGCCTACCATACTGACCTGTGAGTAGAACCTATTTGTGTGTGGCTCCTTGACTGATGTATTCTTAAATGTCACATAACCACACATTCTGTTTACTTTATATTTTGTAGAACAATCAAAACTGTAGCTTCTAGACTTCTGGTGGACAGTGACGTGGCTACAACCAAGACGTCTAGAAGCTACAAACAATGGCTGTGAAAGCCTTCAAACTTTAAGAACTTTAATCAAAGTGGTACAGTAGATGTATATACCAGGAACTGTTAATATGTTATATTTCAAAAAAATAGAATCTGCATGAATCTGTAGTTTGCAAAGTAACAATTATTAGCAAAATTATTTTTAAATTATATGTATACATTTCCAATTACTTTAAAGACACCACAAAATACTTCCATATTTTATGGTAACAGTATATATTTCAACAATACAAACTGAGTACAGTTTCAAGAGAAGAAATTAATTTTATAAACTTTATAGGTAAACACAAAGAGCGTAATTTATGCCTTATCAAACATGTGTCTTTTATCCAGTTCCGTGCCTTTTTCTAGGCTTAATAATAATTATTATGTTTTACAACAGTTGTGTTATTGTAGCTTGTTTTATTATCAGTAGACCAAACAGTATTTTAAATAAATATTTTGTACAGTAATTTTGTAACATACATAGCATATACAATTGTAAAACATAATTGGATTTCAAAAAATATAAAGAACTGTAACGTTAATGTTACTCATAGTCAAGATTCCATCTACCTGCTGATGTTTTTTGTGACTGGGGCCTTGAAATGTGTCGGCCTTAAGGCAGAATCTTGTTCACTCTCCACTTGCCTCTATGCACTGAGCACTCAGCTGACATGCTTAATACCAGTCAGCAACTCTCTTGAATGTGACTATTTGGTAACTTCTGTATGTTTATTACTGGATAAAAGAGTAAAACTATTGTACTGTATTTACATTCTCCTGGATTACATATATGGAACTGCAATGGAAAATAGACTTTTGTTGTTGGGCATGCAAGGATTCTTAAATGTCAGTTGCAAGCAGACACCATGTAGGCATGTGAAGTGAGTGGTTCCACGAAAAAATCTGTTTATCTTGTTGCTCTGCACAGTATGCTGCAACCTAGCTGAACGGTGCCCTTAAGAGTCTCGTTTCATTTTTCAGTGTTTGACATTTGGGGACAGTGGACTGAATAGAGTCATAATACACGCTCGACGGGAGACATGAGTGAGTGAGTGAAAGGTTTTTGTTAGTGCTCAACATTGAGGTCTTTAGCGCTGTTGAGGGGTGTCATGAGGTGAGTATGGAGCAGCACCGGAAATAAAGGGTGGGGGAAACAGGAGATCACCAAGAAAACCTGACAACCCTGCTGGGACTCAAACCCAGATCACCTTGGTGGGAGGCGAACTGTCTGACCATTCGGCCATCGTGGCCCCTTGATGGGAGACATTTTGCCTATATTTACAGCGTACTTAATCGGAGTACAAAGTTTTTGTAGTAGTGTGTAGCCATATTTAGTCATTTTAAGGAGTTCTAAAAGTCATGTTTTTTAATAAGCAAACTGAATTTTTGTAAATTATAGAATCATAGTTTCAAGTATGTGTTCTTTTCATAGAGAAACAGTTGGAATAAGTTAAGTGGTTTCCTGTAGTAAATCGGCGTGACACACTACAACACCGTCCATACGCCAGGTGCACAAGACTCTTAAGGGCGCCGTCTACTAGAATCGTGAAGAGGCGCACAGACCTTTAACAATCCTGATTTTATTAGAAAACCATTCAACATGTTGTCACACGGTTAGGCTACGAAAAGCATTTAAGATTCTTAGTACAGGTCTATAATTTTGCCATTAACTGTTATCGTTCCTAACAAGTATTTTTTTGGGTGTGAAAGTGACCGAATCGGAACTTTTGATGCTGATTTTTATGTAAGAGTAATCATTTTCACGATATTCTGAATATTATAGACCTGTAGAGCGACTCTTTCTCTTTCGTCGTGTAAGATAAAATGATAGTGTTGTCGCTGAAAGTCCCATAGTAAAAACGGTTCAGCGGGAACCTTGCATGCTAGTTCAGCGCTTGGCTCGTTGAGGCGACGCGGCATTTGATGCGCGCTTCAAGGTCGACCTTACCTCTCCGTCGCTTTTGAGCCTCTCATGCGCGGGTAGCAGCACCCTTAAGGTACACTCATGCCTTAAAACAGTTGAAACGCATGATATGATGTGACATACTATATTGTGGAGACCATATTTTAAGTGATGAGATAAGCTTTTGAGGAGTCTTCGCTTGTGTTGAATTTCCACCTTTAATGCATGGGAACAGCATAGCGATAAAAGCCAGTGTCCCACGCTTGACTAGAAGCATATCGCCTCTATTTGCAGCGTGCCAAACCGGCGTGCAAGGTTTTCATTGTAGTCTTATTCCTACTGGATTCAAACGGTGACCAAAACATTTTTTTTTTCTATAGTATGAAGTAAAGACCACCAATGCATGCCTCTCGCTTTGCACTTTATGAATTCAGGTAATATTTTCGGAGTTACAGCAGTTTAAAAAACCTGTTTCTTAACCAGTTTTTAGCCATTTGGAGAGACCCAAACTCATGTTTCTAACAAGCATGCTTAATTTTTGAAAACATAGAAGCATAGTTTCAAGTGTGTGTTCTTTTCATAAATAAACATAATATTAATAAGTTAAGCTGTTTCGCATAAAAAAATATTTGTGTAGCACGCTGCAATGCCATCAACGCGTCAGTCAAGGTCTCCTCTTAACTAGTAAAGATATATTTATAACCTGCTGCAGCTGTATAAACAGGCCCCTTACTGTCATGCATCCCTGTTTCTTCTGTTTTTGCGAAAATATTTTTTAAGCTTGAATAAGAGTAGATATTAAAAATCTGTTTGGAATTTTTTTAAAAATGGTTTTTGCCTTGATAGCTAATTTTTGCAAGACAAAGAAATTATACAGTTTCGAATAAAAAGTCAGTTAGCAGAATTTTGTTAATTACATAGTTAGCAAACATTATTTTATTGTATTTACTGCCTCAAAAAATAAATCAGCCAACATGGAGAAGACAATTTTAAACAAAACTGCAAAACAGATTTTTGATATCTGCTATTGTTTAGGCATAAAATAATTAATATTGCAAAAAATTAATAAGAAAGTATGGCCTTAAAAGTATTTCAGTATTAACTTCTTGAGTATGTCTTCAAAACACGTTTAGTGGATAGTTGAAGGCTTGTGTCAACAAATAGATGCAGAATTATATGCTGATTGCTACAATCAATCGAACCCCTTAATTCCATTTTATTTTTTACTGCAGCATGTTACATGAAATCAACACAGAGGATATAGTATGATATTGTATAATCTTGTTGATACATTTGAATTTATTGTGACATTTCTGTGCTAGTCAACTGTGTATGTAAGACTGTTGTATGCAGGCTGTACACAACTGTAAGCCAACTGATTTGCAATTTGTTACAGTTCCTGTTGAGATGGCAGTGTTTGTCAGAGAGCATCTTAACTACTGGTACTCCCTCAAGTCTTTCTACTTTGCCAAAACACTGGCAGACATTCCATTCCAGGTGAGAGCCAATGGCCAGGTAGTCACTCTGGCGCTTGTGTTGTCGTGGTTTGTCGTTCGTGGACTTGTTGAGACTGTTAAGATTGTGTGTTCCTGTGTGTTGCAGATAGTGTTCTCTATCATCTACGTGTCCATTGTGTACTTCATGACCTCCCAGCCGCTAGAGGCGTTTAGGTACTTCATGCTGCTGACCATGTGCGTCATGACATCACTAGTTTCCCAGAGCCTAGGCCTGCTCATAGGAGCTGCCATGAATGTGGAGGTGATGACTTTATTTCACTTTGACATAATGTATAACCGTTTTTTTAAATGCAGTGGAACATTTAGTATTAAAAAATATAATTGTACTTGCATTTTTACACTACACATATGTGCAAAAAATATACAGAATTTAAGAAAAATCTATATTTTGACAGTGTGATGTAGCATGTTTGTAAAGATGACATTATTGTTACCTCCATAATTTCTTTTTACTAGTGGACTTGCCATTACTGTGTGTGTTACACGTTAATTAATATTTTTCCTAAGTACACAAATTTCAGATTAAATTTCCTGTATACTTTTACACGGTGACCACAAGTCCTTGAATTCTTGGAAGACTTGAATTGTCCTTGAGTTCTTTCTGTTTGAATGTTGAATAATTGTCCGTTTGATACACATCAAGATGTACTTCTATTAAAGCATAAAGATTGATTATTTTTTTGTTACGTGCACCTGAAAATTAACCAATGTTTAAAACATGCTAATAACCTCGAGATACTTTGTATTCACAAAGAGGGTGTTATTTCAGTATCTTAGGTTTCAAATACAATATATTTGGTCGGGTAACCTTGTTCCAACTGTCATGGTTGTAGTACCCATGTTTTCACTTTGTGTGTGTTTGAAGGTGAGAGAGTTTGTGTGTGTATATACACGTGTGTGTGTTCATTGGAAAAATGTAAGCTCTGCAATAAAACTATTTTACTGTGAGCATGCAAAGATCTGTATTAATTTCTCATGTGGGAACCAATTTGCAAAAAGAAAAGGAAAAAAATTCAATGGACTTGACATTAAGTAAGTCCTAATATATAAAAAAAAATGTGTAAAATGTGATTTCTTATCTTCTGCAATATCTAGTCCTCATGTGATTAATAAATTTTCTGTAATTCGAAAAAAAAAAATTACATGAAGTAATGTGTGTAAATACAGCGGTTTTTTGTGTGTGATATATTTGGCAAAAATACTATACAGTATTAATGAAATATTTTTCATAAATTTAAGGTATTCCTAGTAACTATTATTGACCATGTCCACATAGGAAGTAAGCTGTTCTTTTCTTGAAAATTGGTTTTGTGTCCTTGAAATCCTGGAAATTAATGAAAGAAACAAACACAGAGTCGCGCAATTGCACGACGTTTCGTCGACCTACGTCGTGCAACCGTGCACTCGCGCGACATTGTGTTTGTCTCTTTCATCTTGTGTTTCTGTCAAGAAGTACCAGAACCTTGAGTTCTTCAACATTCTATCTACATATTTTACATTTTATAGATTACACACGACATTATAAGTTGAATCAAATTGCCAGGACACTATAGTTAGTCCTTGTATTGTGTGTTTAATGTTTGTAATGCTTAGGAAAGATTTTATTCTTGTATGTGAAATAATTAAGGTTGAAACAAAATAGCAGTTGAAATGCAGAAAAAAAGTGGAGTCAATCTAATGATGAGAATAAAAGTAAAATAGCAAGTAATTAAATAATAAAACAGACCACTAGTGTATTGTTGAATGAAACACACTGAAGCTTGAAGGTAATTACAATAAAAGGAACTTGATTACATATAATACTTGGTTTTGATGAGTATTTTTGAAAGCCCTGCATATTTTCAATTTTCAGCCAGTTTGCTTGTATCATTCCAGTGCATGTAAATATAAACATTGCCATGTGTTTTTATTTACATATGAAAACTGTTACTGTATCTACAATGTACAGTCATTATGATGAATATCATCACCCATTTATTATTATAAATACAGTGCATGTGAAGTAACTTCTGTAAAATATGAGTTTCTGTACATCAGCTCTTTAACTGCACTTACTCTATGTTCCATCCCGAGATTGCAGAGTAATATAATTGTTTGTACACAGTTTGTTGATAAAATGTCAAAAATTTCACAAGCAAAATGTCTGTATTGAAATTTAGTTCATAAAAATCTAAACATAGTATTGTAGCAGGGCAAACAAAAATAAAATGTCTTACGAACGTTTGTGAATAATATCTCGCGAAACATCCACCTATCAAAGTCGCAAATTATTACACAACTGAGCAAGGATTCAGGAAACTATTGTACATATAATATATACTGCACTCCAATGAATCTTTAAATGCAGTTTGTTGTGTTGTACGCTAAATGCTCACGGCCATGACGTGCATTATTACAATTATGAAACATGTACATAAATGTGCGCACATTGCTTCACGTCACAAAAAAAAAAACCACAACAACCTGCTATTGCCACACATTAAACCACAGACACAAATAAAAAAATTCAAAATTCATCTCCATTTATGCTATTGCATTAATAGCAACATTCAGGCAGAATATAAGTAATGGCTGTTTAGTGTTTACTATAATTAATTACATATTCAAAATAGAGAAACCCAAATACAGTACTCACACGGTACCATAGGGCTTGATAGTGACACGCAACAGTAGGACGACACACATTTAAATACAAAGTCTGCCAGTTGTAAAATGTAACACTTCACTGTATGACTATAACTTTACATCAATTTACAACTGTATTAAATAATATGCATTCTATTCTGATATGTGTGCATATGTGATCAAACTGCTACATTTTTCATTGTACGTACAACACAGTGTGTGTACAATGCTTTGTCACAAAGCTAACTCACACAGTTTCTCTGTGTATTATGAGCTGCAGAGCTGATCACAGAGCAGTGAGCTGGTGACAGAAAGCTTCTAACAACTGTACACATAGCTATACTTTAGCTAAGTTAAAATGTGATTGATAAGAACTTAAATAGGTTGATAAAAATAGTTTATAAATAAAAAAAATAATATGAAATACAAATATGTTGATTTTATTTTATTTAGATCCAGTATGAAATCAATAGAGCTATTCTTCGTTCATTCTTACGTGAGTTTTAGAATATACAAAGCAAATTACTATTAACAAACATGTTCATTGGCTGCCGATCGCTGTGCACTGTGATCGTACATAAGAAATAGATCTTTGTTATCTGTCGTGTGCAAATAAATTGACCACTCTATCACTTAATAAGAAAGTTTTATTAACAAATATATAATATTAAAAGACGTTGCAAACACAATCTACGACGCTATGTGTTTATTACTATAATTATGATTAGAGGACGAAACATCTGTACAGTTGATTCACGAGTTATTTATCGACTGATGCACTGTTAAACGTACAAGTTTCTTGGTACACTTGCCAGTATTTAGAGATGTACGATACTCTGAAATACCAAAAATTTAGTGCAGTAATAATTTCCACTGTAATAATTAGTCGGAAATATCACAAATAAATCTAATATTTTATTTTCTCGAAGTATTTTTGGATATTATCACGTCAATGATGTGGTTACTAGAAACTGTTTTTCCGTGTATCGATGTTACATTCCGGTTCGTCTGCAGCAAAATTCCTTAGTGTATTTTGTTCTGTCCTCTCGTTTGTAATGTTTACATGGTCCATAGACTTGAGGATTATGTTATGTGACATTGGACATGAACGTCGAAAATGTGTTTGCATGGTTTTCGAAACGTGGATCCATGTCTTCATTACTAAACAAACTGCTGTGATGTTTATAAGACACAAATATAAATCTCACATAACATTCTTCATAAAATAAAACTAATATGTGATGTGATATCGACAGATTGTTTGGTGATTTATCAAATGTGATTTTTCCAAAACAAAGTACAAAATAATCCTAGAGGGTTTTACAGTTTGTTTAATCACTCATTTTGTTGACGAATTTTTCCTGCCTAGAGTACCAAATTTTCGTTACGTCAGTAACAGAATATTTGAATACGATTGTTAGTTATGGCTTGATAATTACAATTAAATTTTTAAATATACTGTAACTGCACATGAAGTCAGTATTTGTTTTTATGCAATTTTTGTTTTCGTATGTCGATAACGTGTACAAAATTTTCACGCAATATTGTTTTAATAGATTGGGCGTTGTTGTTTTCGATGATACATATTGTACACAGTTTTCTTGGTTTGAAATAGTACGTAGGCACGCTGCACAAATTGAGCCGATAAGAAGCTAGCGAAGTGCAATGATATGTTATTTGCTTACTTCAAAACTCACATTAGAGTGAATGGAGAATACATTCAGTAATTCGCTACCACCCTTACGAGTGAGGCAACCATTATTAATGTTGAATTACTTGCAGTATGGGCAGTGATTATTTTTTAAAAGTTGATTACAAAAGTGCTTACTTTATTGCAAACCGCCGGTAATGGGATCAAAAGTTGTGAAGTGATTTTCAGGTATGTTATGGCTGTGAGAAATGTCATGCATACTTATTGTACCTACCATACAGCTGTATTAAAATAATTTTATCATAGACATGTAATTATTGTTTATGCTATGATTTTTTGCAGAATGGTGTTTTCTTTGGCCCTGTGTCATCAGTACCTATTTTACTGTTCTCTGGGTTCTTTGTGGCGTTTGGTGCCATCCCATCGTACTTGAGTTGGGTACCATACATCTCATACATCAGATACGGGTTTGAGGGTGCAATGTTGGCGATATACGGCATGGGTCGTGAACGGCTCAAGTGTTCACAGATGTATTGCCACTACAAGAATCCTGTCTCATTTTTAAAGGATCTTGATATGGCAGATAGCAGGTATGTGACTGTAATCCTGTTTCTCATTGATTTTTTGCACGTGTGATAGTTTGTTTGAATGTTATTGGCTCTTGCCTTGTGTGAAATTCACAAAGATTTTGATGTTGTTTTGTAAACCATCATGTCTGATGGTGTGGGTTTTGTCTTGCATCTTTCATGCTAAGATTTTTTTGTCACAAATGTTTTACAAATGGCACATCGCTGTAACGTCCAGTTTTAAATCACATTAATGCTCATCCCTGATTTTAACGCTTAACTATTAAAGCCTCATTAGCCATCACTCGTATCTTGCCGATCACCATGTTGTTTATTTTCATGTCAGGAAATACAGTATGTTAGCATATAATTGTTTTGTTGAAGCCTTTATTTGTAAACGAACATTTACTTATGTTTCAATGTGTATTTTTCATTTATATGGTAATTTTTCCTGAAAACTTTGTTAACCTTGTCCCTGAGTTTATTTAAGAACATGGCCGAGTGCATTGCCAGTAGTGCCAGTCCGGTGCTTGAACTCTGTAAAATGTACTAACCAGCAGTCATGGGAAATACACACGTAAATGTATATTGTTTGTCGGAAATATGTCTAGTATGTATATAAATATTCTTGAGTTTCAATTATAGTGTTTAACAGCAACACGAGTGTTTATAATGTGTCGGAATATTTTGTTATGTAGCAAAGTAATTTTGTGCCACAAGGGAGAGAATTTACTTGTGTGAGAGTAGCACTCCTGTAGTTTCAGACGAAGCATGTTCCCATCGTTGTTTTGTCTAGTCTTGTGTTTGTGGCATCATTATTGGGTAATCCTGTTGTATGCGTAACATTGTCTTTGTCATAGTTGTCTGTGCTGTCTGAATTTTGATGTCCTGAATTTGTTTAAATATTGTTTTGTACTGTCTGTGATTTGACACAATTCCTCTTGGGATTTTTCAGGTTTGTTTATAAGTACTGTACGTGGTGACTGCAGGTATTTCGGCTTGTTCTTTTTTTAAATTTGTTTTTCTTGTTTTTCTGAGATAACATAGCCCTGCAATGGCGTATGTCCACAATATTCAACTGAATAATTTACCCCCATTACAAGACCCTTTCAAAGGCATTACCCGATTTTACTGATCGAGAGGAAGGTGTTACCAATCACATTTTCAAGGAAGTAAGGTCTCAGGTCTACAAAACTCGGATTCAAGTGTTTAGCAGTTTGTTACTGAATTACAAGTACAGTAGTTGATAATACGTGTTACTACAATTGTTTCAGACCTTGAGTTTTGAGGTTGCACAGGGAAAGGTAGTACTGTACATAGACTTTAGTTACATAATTTCCTCAGAAATAACCTTTTGGGATTACCTGTAGTCTGCGTTGTCCAGAAACACACAGTATGCATGCACACATCAGTTCAAATTGTTTGTGGTAAAATGATTTCTGTAAATTACAGACTTTCATCAACCTCATTCAGAATTGTATGTTACAAAGTACGTATACTGTTATTGGTTTATCTTGTTGCATCACTTTCTATGAACAAATTAAAGACACTTGATCTGTTTGATACTCATCACATTTTTAACTTAGTTGCTTGCTTCCTTGTGTTCTGTGTAGTGAAATTTATTTTTTTCTTTCTTTCGCTAAAGCTGCTGAACAGAAAAAAAAAAATTCTATTTGTTATGAATACCTTTCAATTTTAAGATAGTTATTTGTGCTGACTTTTATTTTCTGATTTTTTTTGTCCAGTAAATACATTTTTATGTCCTATAACTTTTAAAAATACAAATGACTGACTAACATGTAAAAGTAAAAATTTTGCTGTTTTTAGAATATGTGTCATAACAAACATTATGTTACTTACTCACATACAGAAATAAGCATTGACAGCAAATAGAAATGCCATGATTCACTTCAGGGTGAGAAACAGTTGTTGTCAATTAAAATTTACTAGCTTTTGATGAATAACATGTATTTAATTTTCATTATTAAAATTCCAGCTGCGTTCAGACACACAATTGGACTCTGTGGTTTTTATTTTATATTATTATTAACAGAATGCCTGTCTCAGTTTACCATGTAGAAACGTGCGGACAGAATATGAATTATAGTACTTAATTACTTTAGACAATTTTAGATGTCTGTTATGTCTCGCACATACATTCATAACAGTAGCATCAGGGCAACTGGCAAGAGTTGTTGTTGGTGGCGATGGTGCCAACCTGCACCACCAAATATCCCACTGCCCGACACAACCGGTACAGTACACGCTTCCTCCCCTTTAATTTGTCACAAAATCTTCAAACTTCTTTGGTGGAACTCGCTGTCTCTTCGACGTCCTGACTTGAATATGAACATGGACTGGACTAGGAGGGAAACCCTTGAATGGAGAAGATCCTCTTGAGCCACTTGAGCTGCTACCATCTCCTGGCTTCTTAGCAGCCAGCTCTGGGGAATTCCCCAAAGCCGCTCCAACTGTAGCCGTGGACTCTGACTGGTAGCTTTTGAACTCCGTACACCTGTTGAGTCTGCCCATGTCCTGTCCTCTGTCACTGCAGAATGTGGTCTCTCTTCACTCTGGGAAATATTCCTGGTCCCAAACTGTTGTGACTGACTCCATGATGCCTGCCCCCTGTTGGAAATTTCTTCCTTCAACCTCTCTCTTTTATCTGGCTTACAAGTTCTTTGTCGCAGCTGATTTATATGCCTTCTGTGCGAGCCTTCCTGCTCATCTCTGACCCGATATATCAGCAGTCCTTCCGCACCAGTGATCCAGCCTGGTATATACTTGCGACAACTCACATAGTTTCATAACCATTCCGATGTCAAACCTGCGCCCCCACTGCATCTTCTACCTGCCTTCCATGGAATGTACCTCAGACATTGGCTGAATGGATTTTTGCCAGAGCTGTCTGCAATTGTCGTTCCATCAACAACTCAGCCGGAGTTTTCCAAATGTTACTTTCCACTTGTCTCGGTGTTGTACGCCAGGCAAACAACATTCGTACCTATCGAGTTCGCCAGTCACCTACCACCAGTTTCCTAAGTTTTCGCTTAGCCGTTTGCACAGTCCTCTCTGCCAATCCACTGCTTGAGGGACGATATGGTGGTGAAAAAGCCATTTCAATCCCATTGTTTCTCAAAAATTCTGTCCTTTCTTGAAGTCTAATAAATGCAGTCCCATTATCTGCTAAAGTTACATCGGGCAAGTCATGACAAATGAAAACTACCCTTAGCTCTTGAATGACAATTGTGGTTGTCATACTACCAACTCGCCTGACCTCTGGCCACTTAAGAGTAGGCATAGTATACTATCAGAAAGTTTGCACCTTGGAACGGCCCTGCAAAATTAATGTGCAAATGAGACCAAGGTTTGTCAGGTGTGGGCCAGGTAACTTGTTTCATCTTAGGTGGATTATTTTAACACTGTTGACAACTGTTGCATTCCTTGACCACCTGTTCAATTGCAGCATCCAGTTTTGGCCACAAAAAGTAACTTCTGGCCAACACTTTCATATGTACCACCCCATCATGGTTCGCATGAAGCATTTTCATCACCTCCGTACCTAACTGTGATTGAATTACAACCCTGGATCCCCACAACGAGCACTCTTTAATAAAGTCTTTATTTTGAAAGTTCCTGTTTCCGTACAACATAGGACTGCATTTCCTCTGTCACTGTGTCTGGCCATCCCCTTTGTGTGTAGTCCAACACCTTGCACAGTAACTGGTCCTTCCTTGTTTCAGCTGCTATTTTTGCTGGATCCACTAACACTGCTGTTACCTCTTCCAGCATGAGCACTTCACTTGGGGGGTGGTACTATGAACTATGGTGACTGGAGTGGCAATCTACTGAGAGCTTCAGCATGCGGTATCTGTGCTCCTAGCCTGCATTCCAGTTCAAAATTATACATTGCTAGCATTAGGCTCCAACGCAACAATCATGGTAATATCGTATCTGGAATGGACTGCTTTGGGTGGAGGAGGCACAAAAGTGGTTTTTGATCTGTCATTATTTTAAACTGTCTGCCAATCTAATATTGTTTAAATTTTGTTACACCAAAAACAACAGCTAAGACTTCTTTATCCACCTGGGCGTAGTTCCACTCGCTCTTCTGCAAGGTCCTCAACCCAAAAGCAATGGGAGCCTCCACACAGTTACCCACTCGCTCTTCTGCAAGGTCCTCAGCCTAAAAGCAATGGGAGCCTCCACACAGTTACCTAGGTCATGGGCCAGTACAGCCCTAACCCCATACTCTGAGGCACCGCACATCAAAACTAAGGGTTTACTTAGGTCGTAGTGTATCATGACCTGCTCTGGTTGGAGCAGCTGCTTCGCATCTTTAAATGCCTTGCAGTGCCTATCTGTCCAGCGCCACTGCGCGTTTGCATCCAGCAGTCGATGGCCTAAAAATGCCTGAAGCTCCTTTTTGTTGTTAGGTTCAGGTGCATTGTGCACTGCCTCAACCTTATTGTAAAGTGGGTGAATACCTGTCTTGTCGATTCTGTGTCCCAAGAAACTCACTGACTCCACCTCAAAAACACACTTTGCAATTTTCAGCCTCAGACCAGCACGCTGAAATCGTTCCAAGACTAGCCGGATGCGACTAGTGTTCGTTGTTCCCTCCTCTTGATATCAGTATATCATCGAGCAAAACTACTGTACCAGGAATGCCAGCAAGCAAGGTGTCCATCAAACGCTGGAATATAGCTGGACCACTACTAACACCAAATGGCAATCTCCTAACTTTAAACAATCCCTTCATGGTATTTACAGTAAGTAGATCTGTTGTTGTATCGTCAACAGTTACCTGTAAATTTGCTTCCTCCAGATGCAGTTTTTTCTTCAAAATTGGTATGACAGGTGTTGCCCAATCCGAAAAGTCCACCGGTCCATAAACCCACCGCTGCACCAATCTCTCTATTTCCTGGCTCACTTTGTTTCTCAGTGCAAACAGTACAGTCTGATGGCACTTTGATGGTGGCTTGTGGCCCTATATATCTTCCTAGCTTGTCCACTTTAAAAACTTCCGGAAATTCTTTAAAAAACCACCCAGACAGGCCCTCTTTAACCTTGTTAACTTCCACCAACCTAATACCTAGTGGCAAAACCAATCACGTCCTAGCAAGTTTGGCTCTTGCCCTTGCACCACTACCAGCTCCAGCATCACTGACTCACACCCTTGAAGTTGTACAGTAACTTCCATAACACCCAACACTTTAAGGTATTCACTGGACCAAGTGTGCAATAACATGTCTTTCTTCATTAGTGGAGGTTCCTGAGGCCACAAGGATTTGAAATTTTGCCCGCTAATAATAGAGCAACCTGCCCCTGTATCAACCTCTACGACCACTGCTTGCCCATTAATTAACACTTCCACGTACCATGGTTTCCTTGGTGTTTGTCCCTGCCCCTTCTGAATCCTCCTCTTCAAAATGCTACACCTCCTGTTTGAATCTGAATGCTCTATGTCCCTTTTATTTGAATCTGCATGCTGTTTTTTTATGATACATGCCCGCTCAATATTCCCTCTGTTATTACAGAAACAGCATTCCATGTTAATGTGCCGGCACTCATCCACTGTATGCTGATCATTACAGCGCCAACATAACTGGTTACCCCTGGCATCCCTTCCTGCCTTCCTTTGTCTTTCCGCTGTTCCACTGTTCGGCTTTACCGAGCTCCCCATGTTTGCAATTCCTACACCTTCATTATTCATCTTGTGTACATTCTCTTCTACCATTGTACTGCCTCTTAAGTCCACCATATTACGTCCCGTCGCTTCCATTGCCATCGCAATGTCCACCGCTTCCTTCAGGGTTAACTTCTCCTTAACGAGAAGAGCTTGTTGTATCACTTTGTCCCTTACGCCACAAACAAGCCGGTCACGCAGCATCCTATCGAGGTCCGGAAAATTGCAATGGATACTCAGCTTTCGGAGCTCAGCAGTGTACACTGCAACAGTCTCACACGCTGTCTGGTCGCATTTCATAAACTTGAAAGTCTTCACGATTTCACTGGACTTAGGGTGAAAGTGATTTGTTAGTTTGGTGAATACATCTGTCAATGATACAGATGCAGTAGACTGTGGTGATAGAAGTGAAGTTACCAGCCCATACAAATCAGCGCCGCACACAATATAAAACACAGCTTGCTTGGTATCATCCTCCTTGACGTTATTCGTGATGAAGTATAACTGTAACCATTCGCAATACGAATTCCACGATTCTTTCTCTGGCGCGAACTCGCCAATGGCTCCAGTTAGGGCCATGTCTGTGCTCACAGAATATGTTTTTTTAACCTTATCGCCAACTTTATGTCTCGCACACGCATTCATGGCGGTAGCATCGGGGCAATTGGCGGGAGTTGTTGGTGGCGATGGTGTCAACCTGCACCACCAAATATCACACTGCCCATTATGATGTAAAACACAAAAATCCAAAATGGGGAATATACCTCCCCTGTGATTAAATCACTAGTATTAATAGGAAAAAAAACTTAATTTATTTTCTTTTATTTTTTAAATCTTTACAAAGATAAGTTTTTTTAAATTTTTTATTTATAGTTAAACTGTGGCCTTAAAGTTATTTTGTGGAGTTTTTTTTACTAACCACTCATCAGATCTTGAAGGTTACAATTAAAATGTAATAATAATATTTAATAATAACAATAATTATTATTATTACTGTAATATGATGTTGCAAAATATTTGTTGGGCTCCTCATGACAACAGGAAACAAAATACTAATAATTAAAAATTTAGCTGCCATAAATGACTTTTTAAACAAACCAATTAGCTCTGTAAACATTACACAAAGTCGTTTTAAGGGGAACAAACCCTTACAATTCAGATCTGTGATTTTTTCACCATGCCTTCTGTTCTGGATAATTTTGTAAAATTCTAAGCTCAACTTTGCATCAACAATTGCTTCTCATTAATGATTAAAATTGTTGTTTTTCACTACCATCAGTGTTTTTAACCGGTAACAGAGTATCTGAGAAGAAATTAATTATTTTATGTAAGCAACTGCAGAGGTGAAAACACCACTAGTTGACAAAAGGTACATAAATTAACTCCAAAATGTTAGCATTAAGCTAAGTGGGTGATGCCACAGGTAATTCAAAATCATGGATAATCTTGAATGCGAACATTACATAAGTTATACACATTCATCTCAAAACCAGTACCTTATTAAAATCAGTGTGATGGTGTTAATATATTGTAGGTGTAACGTCGTCATATCGAGATTGCATTCTTCTTAATAGGAAACTACTGTGTAGTGTGGTTTTGAACTAGAAATTAATTTTTTAAATTTCTCTGTTAGTTGGCTAAATGGATAGTGTAGAATTTAATGCACTTGTTTCAGGAAATGTGCCAAATAAAGATTTTTGCCCTTTTGCTAACAGCCCATAATGTGTAAAATTAACTTTTACTGCTAATTATATGGAGAACATTTTGTAAATTTATAATGGCGGAGAGTCCGACTGCTTGGCTAAGTAGTTGGAGCTCATGGCCAGTGATTCAAGGGTCCCATGTTTGATTCTTGGCTGGGGAAGTGCAAACTTAATGTTATTTCCCTGGGTTCAGAACTGGGTTTTGTGTTTGCCACTTCACCTACTTCCCTGCTAAAGACAATGGCAAATCGCTGCAGGCTCGCCCTCACCTTGTAGCTCCAGGTGTTCATCCTGAAGTTGTCAACTTTCTAATAATAAATGGAAGAGATTTTGATAAAAAAAAATTGCTGAGACCCATTCCTCTTAAAACAAAATATGTATTCTGTACTTTTTAACCCCCGATGCAAAAAGAGGGGTGTTATAAGTTTAATGTGTCTGTACGTGTGTCTGTCTGTGGCATCGTAGCTCCTAAATGAATGGACCGGTTTTATGTGGTTTTTTTTGTTTGAAATTTGTTAGGCCATTTAAAGATTATGAGCTCTTTTGGAGTTTTTAACTATTTATTACAGAAAGTGTTGCTTAGCAACAATGCACTGAATGCAACTACATTCTCATTGTTTTCATTTTCATTGTAAACGATGACTCCTAGATATTTTCAACTAAGATATTTTTTATCCACCGATGGAAAAAGAGGGGTGTTATAAGTTTAATGTGTATATTGTGATGCGTCGGCTAGCCAGAACACTACTCTTATCTCAGGGTGCCATAAAAAACTCATGGAGCTCGTAGAATGCTTCTTCTAGGATGCTACTAGAAAATAAATAACTCCACTAGAAGTATACTGTTAATTTAATTTATGCTTCTGTAAGTACAAAAAAAAAAAAAAAAAAAAAACAATCCACTGCCACTCTCAACATGCACGTGTTCCAGTCCTATCTCCCAGATCAACTTCCTGGCGTACATGTGGTCATGTTCACCAATTAAAAAAAAAAATATATATATATATA
>PNEQ01040067.1:0-16102 GCA_003012365.1 Medauroidea extradentata | reverse complement strand
AATAGACCTTTTTTTGTTGTTGTTGTTGCTGTTGCTATTGCTGTTGTTGTTGGTGGTGAGAACTGACGTGATCGAGATGGTTTTTAGCTAGGATTCAAGGAAATCTGTTCAGCCGTTTAAATATAATAATCTCTTATCTAGTTTATTTTTGAGTGACTGATCAATTTGAAATTTAGTATTGTGTGAGTCTTTATATACAATATATATACATACACACACACACATAACACATAACATATATATGTATGCACACACACACACACACACACACACACACACACACACACACACACACACACGCACGCTCTCTCTCTCTCTCCACCAAGTTATTATATAATAATATTGTCCAACCATAATATATTTTTTGTTCATAATGGCATCTGTGACTTTTTCTCTCCTTTCCCTTTTCCACATATCAGAGTGTTTGTAGTCAATGGAAAACTTAAGTTTCTTCAGAAGAACTTTTCGAAATAACTCTTAGTAAATGGGTGGCAGACATTTAGTAAATTACAGTACCAAAAAGTATTATTGATACAGTAACAAAAAAACTTTCAGCAACGTGACATTAAGCAAGGAACTTACTGTATTCAGTATTTCTGATATTTATTATGTTTGCAAATAAGTCATTACTGTTGTATTGATGTTGCAGGTACTGGGTGGATGTGGTGGCACTTGCAACATTCTTCTTGTTGCTAAGAATCTTAGCTTACATCGTCCTGAGACTGAAGCTACTGCTTGCCAAGTAGACTCGAGTGTGTGCGTCTTGCCTTCTCAGCGCTGTGCGTTGAGTACATAGTGATATTGCTGCAGGAAACGTCTCGAAATATGACGCAGTCAGAGCACAGATGTCGAAATAGCTTAGGTTCGGTGAATTCGGACGACCAGCAAAGTTTTCGAATTGAAACTAATGTAACAATGTAACTTTGTTCCGGTAAATCTCAGCTTGTTCCTTCAATGATCTGTGGATGCTGCAAAGTGACAGTATTTTCTTTTCTGGTGCACTGTTTAATTTATACTTCATAATTTGACAGATTCCAAATATACTGCTCTGCAAGTATCTTTCTACATATTTTGTGTTAATTTGTTTATCTGTGTATATACTGTAGTAAAGTGTTGTAAATTTTTTTTTTATCTTGGACTGGGCTGGCAGCAATTTTCTTACTGTGCTAGTTATGTAGGGCTTATATGATAATTAAAAAAATTTTGTCATAGAGACATTGTGATAGTTTGAGTGCTTTAATGACACAAGGTGTTTGTGATAGTTCGAAGCTTTTTTTGTGTCTGAATTACGTTATTAGTTACTGATATGAGAGTTGGCATGTCATATTGACTTTTTTTACAATGTATAACTATTAACTATATAATCATATTAAAATATTAAATTATTCTGTGGTGCAAAATGTGTAGCTACAGATGAACAAAGTTCCCAAAAAGTACAGAAAATCTGTTCCATTTTTTAACTTTTTAGAGTAACGTACTTGCATATTAATGTGAAAAATTTGTATGGATTCGATTCCTGGCTGAAGCCTACATGTTTGTTGAGCATCTCATTATATGACTATGTAGTTAGGTGAAAAATACACAGTGAATGGGGAAATAGATCCTAGAACCATGTATATATCTGGTAGGAATTCAGAAAACTGTCCATTTACTATTATCAAACTTACATGTACATACATTGTTTAGAAAGGTTGGTAATATCTGATTTTCTTATTCATTTCCACTAGAAACTTCTGTAGGCTGTAGTGCCTTTGAAAATATGATGTTCAAGTAAATTTTTTGAAGAAGTGTAAATAGTTTCAAAGATTATTATTTCAATTAAAAAAATAACTAATGTTATTAGCTTAAATTATATCTTTTTATGTTTCGTATTTTTAAGTTGTGTTGGTGTTCTGATATGAAATACCTACTCTGATTAGAATTTTGAAAACTAATAGGATTATAATGTGTAATTTAAGGCCAGAACTTTTTTATTTGGAAGTAAGTAATTTTTTTGTGTGCAGTCCTTAAACGTGTGTTTTCAGTGGGTAGTAACACACTGTACACTTCTAATTAACTGCGGACCAAAAAGTGCATGTGCAACCAAACCAAAATAATTAAAAAATAATAAAAACATAATGTGAGGATTTTCTGTGCTACATAACCCGAACAACCAAGTAAGTTACATAAAATAGGTACTTAAGAACTCTTCAGTTTATCTACATCAGTACATCAGGAAAAAAGATCAAATTTCTCCATACCATGGTTGTTTAGTGAAATTATAAAAAAAACCTAAGCATGGAACTTCACACCCTATGAAAGTGCAGCACTTGTTCACACCGTACAAATGTGAGAAAGAAACAAGATGCATAACCTGCTTGGCAAATTAAAGTTGAAATCTGGGGGGAAAAAAATAGTGGAGGCACATATTCTTTTATTGCTACAAAATATCTCTTGCACGTTACAAAAGTGAGAAAGAAACAACATACATACGTGGCAAATGAAAGTTAAAATAAGGGGAAAAAAAATTGTGGCAACACACATTCTTTGATTGTTACAAAATACATCTTGCATTAAGATGGCTCCCCCCTAAATAGGCTGCATTCGTGTGTGTGAGTCACAAAATAGAAGGATCACTAAGGGTGCTGTTAATTACCATATTTAATGCAATATCACCTCTACATGCAAATGACTCATCTGACGTGCAGTGCTTTACTGTTTTTATTTTTCATATGAGACTTTAAACTGTGACCATAAACAGTAATTTTATTTGTGGGAAGTCTATAGAGTACAATCCATTTTTCTATCTGTTTTTTTTGGATTTGGTTGGTATTTCCCATATATGGCAGTCTAATGAAATTTTTTTATGTATTGTCAATCTCATGTAAGAATTCCATACTTTGATACTACACTTCTGAATAGTTTGTCTGTAAACAGGATTGTGAAGGCAGTGCTATTCCAGGAATCAATGTAAGTTTAAAGCTCCAAACAAATCAATTGCCAGGCACATTTCTCAGGAGAGAAAGGTCAAAATATGGATAGTCACGTGAGACAGACTATAACCATTTTAAGAGGCCCGAAAATCAGGTTTCTTATAAGAGTGCTGAATTTTTTATCGTTTACCTATATAATTTATAAAGTGTGTGTTCTTTTTGTAGGTATATTCAAGTTCAGTAGTTTCGTTTAAAAATAAGAACACTATAAACTTGCAACACATTTCAAGCACAGGTAGGGAAGCCCCGTTAAAGCAATGCCAAGATAAACTTCTTAAACAGTTTGAAAATAATTATTTTATGCAAAGATTTGCATGCAGGGAAACTAGATGCTTTTCATGCAATTCAGAACACACATGGTTCAAAAGGTGGTAGGGCATTGCATGAGAATGTTTTACACTAAACTGTATGCATATTTTATTGCTTAATCATAAAATTTTAATATGTGCATGTATGTTAATCAGCATGAAATAAAGAAAAAAGAAAATTAATGTTGTACTTTGTACATAAAAGTTCTTTTGGATTTCACCATCTTTGACCATATTTAACCATTATTTTTCTAAGAAGAAAATTGATATAAATCATTAAACTCAGAACAACTTTAAACTGTTAGTAACATTATAATATTCTGTTTGGATTGCCAGTTAAATTTTTTTTAAGTCAATTAAAATTCCAAATCTTTGTACAAATTCTGTCTGAGGTTATAGTGCAAATTATATCAGAACTATTCACAAGTATAAATACATTAAATATGGATAGAATGCGTCAGCTGCGATTTAACACTGAATTCTCGTCCTTCTTTTTGACATTTTTTTGTGAAATTTTTGCTTGTCAAAAGCCAATAAAGATCCATAGAATTTCCTCCAAACACAACAAATCAGGAATTCTTAGACAGGCCTACATACAATCAATATTATTGATAACACGCTGTTTTAGTATCATGGTGTGCAAGAGTCGAACATTAAAAAGTGTTTGGAGTGCACAGTGGAGTATTAAAAACTAGCATCTCACTTTTGTGCTGTACAATGCAGGACATTTTGTGATTATTTGAATATTTCTCCCAGACAAAGGGTTGAAATAGTGTACATGTCCAGGATTTTCCGGATGTCTGGTAATCTTATCTGTCTGCTATTTATCGTTCCATATAAACAGTGGACTAAATTTATTATGTATTTTACGTGTTACACAACATAGTTTATGCTACCTTTAGATGTTGTGCATATAATTACTTTCAAAACTTTCTAGAATTTGTGCATATGCTGTAATTACTTTCAAAATTTCACATCTGCTTGAACACGTCTGTAAACTACAGTAATTGTTTTGTACAGTAAATAAGATTTTTTTTTCATCCTGAAGTTTGTGAAATCCATCATCTTGGGAAATTTCAGGATTTTTCAACTCTGACCCAACAGAACATATCAAGCTTCTTTGGCAATTAACTGAAAATGTTTAGCATTTGTAAAATACGTAATAAATTTTGATCATTTTATTTGCTAAGGCAGAAGTATGTATTAAGGTTTGTATGTTGATAGGCTAATGAAACATACCTAGTTGTGAGCAAATCTTTTCATAAAAAGTAGGTGTCCCTATTATTCAAGTAATCTTATCATGGATCCTTACTGTGGTTACCATCTCTGAAAGTGAGAGAGATT
The DNA here is from genome assembly GCA_003012365.1 of Medauroidea extradentata. Taxonomy (NCBI): domain Eukaryota; kingdom Metazoa; phylum Arthropoda; class Insecta; order Phasmatodea; family Phasmatidae; genus Medauroidea; species Medauroidea extradentata. The sequence goes on along the minus strand of PNEQ01040067.1, from coordinate 11,478 downwards.
GGAGTAGCTTGCAGTTTGTGTGTGTGGGCTGTGTAGTAGCTAAGTTTATTTGAGAGGTGCTGCATGGTTTCATGTTACGCTGTTCCAGTGCCCAGGGGCGTCATTTGGGGCTACAGGGGGGGGGGCAAATGCCACCCCTGAATTTGGAATTTTTGTGTGTAAATATATTTTTTTTGTATTTGTAAATGTAAATAATGCTAACTTAAGGACATGAAACTGAAGTTTTATTATTAAAGTATCTAATTTATACATGCTTAATTAATAAAAAAGATGCAACAAGGTCACTGTCGTCAGAAAACAAAATTTTGACCCCCCCCCCCCCTTCTCTTGAAAAACCTGAAATGACGCCCCTGCACCATCTGAACCCATTGCCTCACCGGTATTACACTTAAACCTTGTATTACCTTTTCTTTGTCCCACTTTCTGATTGTTAGCTTCGTAACTGACTCCTGGACTCTACCAGCTTCCTACCTGCAATTATCCTGCTCATCAAACAGTTGCAAGTGTTTAAGGGAGGTGAAAGTACAAAGAGGTATTTTCTCCCCCCCCCCTTTTTTTTTTTCCCCCACCCTGTGCTAAGTAAATAAAGTAGGTAATTTAAGTTAGCAAACTTGTAACAGAAAAAGTCATCAAAACATTCTGTGTGAAGTGCATGCTGTTGGTTCTTTTTGTTGTTGTGTAAAACGTGCTTTATAACTCACAGAAATACTGGATCATTCAACAATAGCCAGTAGCTTGAACTTATGCCTTACACATACTGTATCACTTTGTATTATCATTTGTATTATTACAGTGTATTTAATATTCACTACTTAAATTATTATAGCCTTTCTTAATAAATTTCTTATAAAGAAAGAGACTGTTTTATTTTAAATGTATCAATTCCTTTTACTTTTTAGTTTTATTATACTATAGAATCTTTTATTGTTTACCTTCCCCCATGTTTCATCTGTTTGTATCATTTGAATTATTTTGTATTTTCCATATTAAAGAGACATGTTAAATTGAAGCCTAATACAAAGTAGCAACATTGGAGGCCGTAGTGGTCAAGGGGTATGTCCTTTCGTCTCCCATGTAGGCGATCAGTGTTCAAACCAAAACGGATTCGATCCGGAATTTTTTCACATATTAGGAATGTGGCGAACGTCATCGTTGGTGGGCGGGTTTTTTTAGGGAGCTTCCGTTTCCCTGCCCCTCTCGTTCTATTGCTGCTCCACACTCATTTCACCCTCACTTCATCCATTCTTCAGGCCGGTGGGTTTTCTCGGCGAGCTCCTGTTCCCCCCATCACTCTCACTTCGTCGCTGCTCTACACTCAGACATGTCTCGCTAGTCAAGCAGCCGGCCCAACCTTCTTCCCGACCTCCTATACACAATCAACCCTGCCCGAAGGCAGAAACTCATTTTGAAGTTTCATTTTTCATTAAGTATAACATTACTGGTAACAGAATTAATATACTCCTACCATGTTGAAGTTGTTTTCTGAAAGAACCCAATTAAATCCAGTGATTGGTTTATTCCAAGTCTACAAAAATATCAAGGATTTTACCTATTATGGTAAATCATGCACTTAATTCATTTAGCTATAGCAAATTAATAAAACAGGAACATACTCAAACATTTGGCCACCATCTGGTCAGAGGTGTGGGTTAATTGCGATTAATTATGCAATTACCCAGCTGAGTCAGAAGCATGGAGATCATCTCAGGATGTCTACAATCCGAAGTGGAACCACCTCACTGCCGGCATTTATTTACACATCTTCCCCTTCCTGTGAGCCTGAAGTGCACACAGAAACACGTGGACTTTTGCAGTTTTTTATTCGTTACACATTATTACACATTAATATGCTACTCACATCCTTATGTGGATGTTGCAGATGAACATTAAGCAGAAGCTGGATGTGTCCAACTTACATAAAACAATTATATGTTGAAGCGAGCACCAAGCGCTTGTAGAATCAATGTCTGTGCTGGTGTCTAATGTTAAAATCTTTCTTGCACCCAGAGAAAAGTATGCACGTTGGAAGAAAGAAGCACACAGGGATGTTGAAGTATTATGGTCATGCTCTTTAGTTTATACTGTTTTTGCTATAATTAATTTATTAAGCTTAACGAGAGCAGATATCAAAAATCTGTTTGGCAGTTTTGTTTAAAATGGTTTTTGCCATGGCAGCTAATTTTTTCAAAGCAAGAAATTATGTGATTTTGACAAAAAAGTCAACCAGAATTTTGTTAATTACATAATTAGCTAAAACCATATTATTTACTGCCTTGAAAAAAAATCAGCCAACATGAAGACAATTTTAAACAAAACTGTGAGACATATTTGTGATATCTGCACTTGTTTAGGTATAAAAATTAATATTGCTAAAAAAGTAGAAATTAGAGAGAATGGCCTTAAAGGTTCTAAAATTAAATACTGTACTTGTAAACTAAGTAAACCTGATAGCCCAGTGTGTCTTATCCACATCCATGCACCTGAGCTGCTTCAATTAGACTGAGCTGAGCCAAATGCATGCCTCGCAGTTGTCGGGACAGCCATAGAGTGCTGGTGTAGTCTCGCAACATTCACTCAATTAGTAAAACAAATTAGAATTAAGAATTTGCAACACGTTACCTAGGCCTGTATACATGTAGAAATCAATTGCATACGTAATTAGGTCATTAACAAAATAGTTTTTTGGGTACTTTCCTCTCCTAAGGGTTGTTGTCCGACAAGATGTTTATGTTATGTGTATGCATGTTTCCTGTAATCTTTCTGCATGAGAGTTGATTACGTACAGTACATGTATATATTTGCAGTGGCCAGAATGCTGTTCACTCGTATCAATTCTAGAGCCCTGGAGTTGTAGTCAACGGCTAGTTACACAGCTGTCTTCTCCCGAGCCTGCCACCCTCCCTGTCCTCAACACTTCCTAGGTCAATTACCACTACAGTAGTTTGTATACTCACGGGGTAGGGTGGGAAGTTGAAATGGGTCTCACGCAGCTTGTGAACCCACGTGTCGGGTCTAGGTCTCATTGCCAACTATGTTCAATTGGGAAAAAAATAATCTTATATTTGTATGAAAAAGTGTTACTTCTGTAGATATTATTTGAGAGTACGTTTTTCCCTAACAACAAAAAATTTAACTCAGGCAGTTTTCCTGTAATATCATTTCAAAGTCAAAATTTGTATGTTTTTACTTCATGCAAACGGCAAAAACCAACAATGAAATAAAATTGTAACTACATGTCACAGGCTACGCCTTGAAATATAAAAAAAACCCTTGTCAAAGTACGTATTTTTGTATTTTAAAAAATTTTCTGAAATTTGGAATTTTTGTTACTTTAAACATTTTTTTAAAAAAACAATAATAATAATTTGTAAAAGGTTTTTATATGCTTGGAGCCATAGCCTGTGAGATGTAGTGTTAATGTCAATTATTTAATCTCATTGATCTAAGGGCAACTCTTGGGGAAGGCCATTAGTGACAGAGAGTAAAATGCTAGCTCCTAGATTGAGAGGAATTTGTAGACGGTTAAGACACATGAAATGGATTTGAAAGACACATTAAGTATCTATTATATTTGTTCAGTATTTTAATATCAGAAGTCAAACCTTTATTTTTTTATTACTTAGTTCTTTAAGATATTATAATGTTTTATGTTTTTATATACAAATGTTTTGTGAAGAAATTGTCACAATGGCAGAAACAATACACTTTAATAACATTACTATCCTTTCTAATTAGCACATTCACATAAGAAAATAAATAATATCATATACACAAAATTTGACAGCTTGAAAAACTTCAGATACATAATTTACGAGAATAGTTTAGATATACATGACATGATACAATACCTTTTTCACTCAAATGGTGTATGGACAGTTTGATATGTTTCCTTATTAAAATAAAAGCAAATAGTAATTACTGTACAGTAATTAAAAAAACTTTTGAGATTTAAATGTTTTGAACTGTACTTGTTAAGTTTTAGCCTACATGTGTTCCCAAACATCTAAAAGCAACTAAGTACAAATAGATTTTATATTATTTTCACGTAAAACATTCATAACAATGTAGCACTGTTAATTAATAAAATGTTATTTTGCAACAGTAATAAACATGGTAAAGACTGTAACTGTAAACTGGATATACATATTGTTACTGGTAACATCTTAACAACAGAAAACAATAGTTAGTTCAGTTTAGAAATAAGCAATAATGTTGTTTACACTTTAACACAATGTAAATATAGTGTTTATACTAAACAAAAACACTAAACACTGTTTGTAGCCCATTATAGCCCTATATACATTTTTCTGGTAGACAAAAGCTCAAATTATCTTAGATGTGTATAATGAATTTTGTCCACCTGCCACAATTGTTACTGTACTGATATTGATAAAAAATCTGTTACAGGTAACATTGTTACTCGTAATTTTGTTTCCGAAATGTATTAGAGACAGTTTATTTTTACCAGTGGAGTAGAAATAACTTTTCTTTGCAAACTGATATAGCATCCCATTTGTTCCTTTTCTCTCTCCTCACGTACACAACACTTGATATTACAACTATATTGTAAGATAAGTGTACCCTAAAACCTAAATGGTCTAGTAATTTTGACGTTTGCCTATTCCATATTTTCTGTACATTTTGGCAGATTCTATATATAACTTTCATCTGGTATTTGTTTTGCGACGTGAGTCAATTTGTTAGCAGGAGATTGTTTGTAATAAAATATTTCAAACAAAAAATTTCAATTTAGCTAGACGATATAGGTTACACTTATCCTATTATATCAACTAAATAAAAAAAAACAATTTACATTATGTGTCACAAACTTACTGGGTAGGTGCATTACCTGTGGAATAAGCTCCACTTATGGTGTGTTTCAAAAGAAACTGTAAAATTTAAAAAGATGTGTGAATAACATATGACATTAAAATTTGAGGAGATGCCCCCAACATTAAACTTAATGCTAAACAGCTGGCACCACCTCAGCTATCACCGCACAATCACAAACGTAATCGATATAAGGTGTTGGTGCCGAAACTCGCCAACAATGTGTTGTGTTTCCTTATCGTGCACTGTAATGGTTTGGTCTCCTTTTTATTCTGTACCCTTCATGTGTGAAATATTACGGTGTTGGGATTTGTTTCAGGCATTAATGAAACATCAATGCATGTATTTAAAATGTTGGTAGCTATGTAATATTTTATCTATTTCATCACTCCTAGCATTAGGTTCACATTATGTTAAGTTTGATATAATTCTACTTCGGACACACATATTTCATGAAGAAAACATTTAATTTTTTAAATAATAGGGAAAAATGACAAGCCACCGCGCAAGTTTTTTTGTTTAATAAATTAATTATAATTTTTTTTTTTGTGTTTCAGTTAATGTTTTTACATGTGTTTCTGTTGTCCCGCTTTGCTACTTTTAATATGCCATAGGTCGTTCAAAATCACATTTTTTTAAACAAATGTTTAAAAAACTTGCCGTTATTTTACGTTGATATTTACCATTTCCATATTTAAAGGAAGGTTAGTAGTTACACATAAAATATTAAATTTGCCGTAAAAATAATTAGTGTAACCACAAAAAAATTAACTGTTTCTCTTGGCGGTGTGTAATCAAAGGTGTCAAGTTTTTTGTACCTTTCACACTAACCTCTAAGTTTACGAAAATCTGTAAACCGTGTCGTAAGGTGGTTGGTGAAATTTGCAACTTGCCCTTATCTGAAGAGATCTAAGAAGATCAAAACACGAGTACGTCATCCTTATCCTTAGATGGCCTTACGGTTAGGATAAGAATTGGGATTTCCTATTGTTACATATCCACCGTAGCAGGTGATGTATTGAGCGGAGCTCACACGTCCTAAAGACACACTCTTGAACATGACAAATACCAGTTGTTGGTCTCCGACCTATTCTCACCTCTAACGGGGGTGTCCTCTAATAATCCAGCCAACTATGAGTAACCCTTCCAAAATGCAAGTGGTATTCCTGCAATCAGTTTCTCTCTCCTTCTTAACCACTTTCTCACAGCAAACTCAAGGAGTGTCAATTCCTATACCACACAGACCCAGTACCTCATTAATCTTTAACCCTGGTCAGTGGCGGTTTGTGCTATTGGGCTGCTGGGCTGCAGCCCTCCCTGATTATTTGGGAATTAGAGTAAATAATTTTCATTTTCACAGCTGGTGTTATAGAAGATATTTGTAATGATATCTTTTGAACTACCTACTCACAAAACTGTCAGCTGATTGCGAAGTCTGAGGAATGCGAGATAGTTTTAAAGATCTACTTGTGTACGCATTTCCTGCCTCGGGTGTTCTGAACTAGGCAGGGCTGCGAGGCGAGCAGCCCGTCTGACCTTGTTGGCGCATGCGCACAGCGCGTCCCAGTCTGGCGAACCCTGGAAGAAGGGGGGCGGGAATGTCGGATAAATGGCGCGCTTGTGGGCTGCTAGCAAACCAGCCCGGCTCGCAACACAAGCACAGTGTGCCACGCTACACTGCACTAACGACAGACGCAACTACTCACTCAACTCGCTCGTTTAGCGACATCACTGCAGCAAATTGTACCAAAATTTCATGACCTATCCTACACACAGTGGCGCTTCCTACAAACTTTTCAAATTTTTCGTATGCGCCTTAGTTAATTGGTATGAAATTTTAACATCATAACTACATTTTCGCTCGAAAACCAGCTGAAAAATGTAAAAAATTGTCTAAAGTAGCATGTTTCTACATAAATGGATTTTTTAAACCTATTATGCCAAAAAAAATTGTTCATTTATAATATTCTGCCTCAAATTGTAACAATTATTCTCGGGGAGGAATTATAAGTTTTAGATGTTTCTCCTTCACACCTAGGCGTTACAGTTAACTATTTTTGCAGCCTATTATTTCACACGAATTATAACGTACTTCGTACTAAATAATAAATTAATATTAACTTAAAAATACAATGTAAAATAGAAGTGACATCGTTATTCATTTTTAAAGAACATACTTTATAGCAGAGCACTTTATCGAACCATATGGCAGAGAAGTAAAATAAACTCGTAGACAAAAATTTTAAAACTTGATTTTCTGTCCGACCATCACTATAACCATTTATCGAATACAAATGTTTTTTACTGGACGTCCTTTTCAGATACTATCAAAATTTGTCTTCTTTATGATTCTGCAGTAGATGAGACAGAAAGCCATAAACAAATGTACCCTCCCTATACACGAATATTTCATAATAGGAGGAATTACCATTATATTTAAGCAGCTTTTAATATTTAAGGTTTTACGAGTCATTTTCTTTTGTTTTTTTTATATTTTAGTTATGTTTAAATACAGTTACAAGTTTAGCAGATCTTTTACCTGTGGGTAATTCTCTGAGCTCTTTGGAATAGAGGTCTTATAAGTAGAAAGAAAAGAGTTGAAGTAAGTTATTGATTTATTAGCTCACGTAGCTTACAAAAATACACAAAACAGCAATCAACTATAACTTTCACAACACACTGAATTAAGCACATAATTACTACTGTGCCACAGAAACAATAATTAACTCTGACAATTAAAGCACAAAAATATTTACCATTAATCAAATACTACAAATCCCAGTAAAAGTTCAGTCATGTATATATCCCATTAACAATCTTTCAAATAGTGACAATGTACAACCTTAACAGTTTGAAGTGGTGATGGCTCAAGATGTGCTGCGCAGCACCTCGAGTGAACCACTGTCTTCACTCTTGCAGTCTTTGGTTCGACTCCCGTTGCGTACATCCGTAGCCACCCTTGTTTTTCTCCACCTACTTGCTACTTCAAGTGCTCAACACAGTAATTCAAAGGTATGTTACATTTGTTAATATTATGTTTGTGGTTTTTGTAAATTTTGTTCTAAAAAAATTACAGTAATCCAAAGGCATGTTAAATTTGTTAAAATTATTTTTATGAATTTTGTGAATTTTGGTCTAAAAAATTAAGCATATTCAATGTTTAGACATGAGAACTGCTAAAATAGCACCATTTTGCACCTTGAAATCCAAATTTTTGCTGCAGAAGAAAGTTTTGTGCTTATGTCGTTGTTGTACAGTATCGTTTGGGGCCCCCCCCCTTCCCATTTATTGGAGGATAAGTGTTTTTCCTAGTATGCAGCCCTACCTATGTCAAAATCCATGAGCCATGCCTGACACTTTTATTACCATTTATATCTCACACTTCGTAATACTTAACTCCTCCGAGTCCCCTTTTGCTTCAATCTTCTTCTAAAACACTGAAAAGTGCTGTGCTTACAGTATTTCTGCTTTTCTTTTATCATTTCTTGCAGAGCGTCCCTCTGTACCTTTCAGGGGCATAGCCAGGATGAGGAGGGGGGTATGATATATATCCCTCCCTCACGCCTTGAAATTTTGAGGCAACCTTCAAACATATAATTTTTTTTTTAAATTAAAACAAACATTGCTAAATGAAAAAAGCATTTAATAAATTTTTCAAAACCATAGTTTCACATTGTGAAAAACAGCTTATTGTTTTGACCACAAACTATTACATTAAAATTGAAAAATTTCAACAAAAGCCAGTTTTGTGAGGCTATTTTGCTCACTAGTGTGACTATTCCACTTGTATTCACCCCCACAAAACCTACATGCATATTTCCCACCAGATTTGTTTATACCCTCTAGCCCTCTTATGTGGCTGTAATAATTGTAAAAGACGTACATTGGAACTAAAAAAAAACTTTGTGTTTAGAAATTGGACTTAGGCAAGCATAATAGCCAATTTACGGTGAATGAAATAGCCCCATAAAGTTATGTCAACTGAAAATTTAAAAAAAAATTTAAACCTTAAAGATAAATATTCCTGTTAGTGTTATTATTTAAATAAGTGTGCCCAGGAACTACGGTAAATAAAAATTTTTATGGTACATAGACATTGGATTTAGGAGAACGTAATAGCCCCATTTAAAGTGAGCATAACAGTCCCAAGCAGTTTGTTAATATAAAAATAAAATTTTAACTTTAAAAGAAAAGTATTACTGTTGCTGTAATAATTACAATAGATGTACAGTATCTTCGAACTAATTGAAAAGTTGGTCCGTTTGTAGACATTAGACTAAGGCAAGAGTTGTAACTTCATTTACAGTGTAGGCTACGTAATAGCCCCAAATTGTTTTGTCAGTATAAAAATAAAATTGAAAGTTTTCAAGAAACATATTAACATTACTGTAATAATTTAAAAAAACAGCATACCTTGAAACCAAATAAAAACTTTGACCCTGTGTAGACATTGGATTTAGGTGAGCATAATAGTTATAGTGAGCATAATAGTTATAGTGAGCGTAGTAGCCCCAAACTGTTTTGTCAATATAAAATTTAACTTGTAAACTTTGAAGAAACGTATTATGTTGCTGTAATAATTAAAAGAAACATACCATGTTTGTATTACTCAGCAATGTAATTATGTATAATTTTCACGCATCAGTTAATATTTAACGGTCGATTTTGTGAACACACGCTCATCACCGACGCCATTACCATTTTTGTGGAGTGAACAAAGTGAAATTGTGCATCAATTCATATATCTACATAATTTTGCATATGGTTCACGTAAGTTGCATCATGTTTCTCGCACGTAGCCACATTCATCAGCGAGCACCACTATCGTCGTCATTGTGCCAACCATCACCATACCATTGCGTACCTTGGGGATATGTTTGACCATACAATTACATAGTTGGGAACAGCAGCATACGTCCATCATCCACGCCCGCTTCCCGAGCAAAACCATGGTCCATCACAGCGGCCATCGGTTCTCTGCTCCATAGGGAACTGCATTTTTAAATGCCGTGGGAGCACCCCGCACATCCCCGCATTCAACACATACAGCATATGCAGGCGCAAGCAGGGTTTCCATCCACCGCCACACATTGGACTGACGTATCATAAAGTTCATTCAGGCACGCTGTATTCAGTACGTAATAAATTATTGTGCAAAAGGGATAATATTGTTATCATGCTATTTGACCCTATCATATAATTGTGCTCATGTCAGATAAGTAAAACTAAACCATCACCACACCTGGAACGAGACAATCACTAGGCACGCGACCAGAACACCCACCGCCTGGGATAATAGAGTCTCGAAGTGTGATACTGGGGTCAGGAGTATCGCTGGCGCCCACCCTCATAGCCATCAATTCAGTCTATAATCAGTCACATCTCGTACCAACAGTGTCAACTGGTATTCTTCTCTCACCGCCTTTTACTTTTCTTAGATACCCAAGCAATCTTCCTCATTTCTTCCATTTACCCTCCTCTGTAATATACCCTAGGTAATAATTTTTTCCTTGCCTAATTATACTTTCTAGCTCTCTCTACATCTGTCTCATACATTCATTAGCTTTTGTTATCCCTTTGTTCCTCCATTTTCTGTGCATCTGTCTGCACTTGCTTTTTAATCATCCATTCATAATACGGTGGATCTCCGTAGCATCAATTTTTCCAATAAAAATTAATCAACTACAGTATCTATACAAATTCTCCCCACAAGCTCGTTCTTTCCCTTTAGTTCACTTTTCAAACCTGTACCTTAAAAAAGTTTCTGCCTCTAGCTTGTTCTCACCCATCTGCCACACCAAACTTGTCACTAACCTGCTAATCTATTTGACTCCAAATCCATATTTTTACTACTGAAATGTCATCATTTTTCCCTTCCAATACTACTGTGCCAATAACTGCATTTCCAGGTCAGACCAACACTCACTAATTCTACTGCCTGGACCAATCTTCCATTCACTAACTGAGCTTGCCAATCTCTGTATCATGTTGCCCAACCCTTCTGCTCCCTTGATTCACTGAACACTTGGTTTGTATGCCTATTTGTCGAAACGTAATTTACCCTGCATTGTGAGAATAGTTTTTTTTTCCAACATCAAGAAAGCTAAATTTTCCACAACCGCAGGACCTTCCTAATCCCCCCTTCTTTTCCACAAATGCTAAATGAGAAATGTCCTGGTACCCTCGAGTACCAGCATGTATGCTTATCACTCACAACAATGTGAATGATTAATTGAATATCGCCACCTAATAATGCTGGCCTAAGTCAGCGAAATGTCGCTCACTCGCGCAATAATGTGTTCGTCATTTCGTACATGTGCCACTATCAAGAAGTACCAGCCTGTGAGTACCTCAACCCTCTGTCTATTTATTTAATTGATCAACCTAGCAGCCAAAGCTTTCTTCATATGCAATCTGAATGATTAGATACTACTATTGCACCACATCTGAGTGTATACAGGGTGTATATTAATTCATGATACAACGCTTGAGGGCAGGTAGTACGAGCCAAAACAAGCACTTTTTAACTATAAACCCGTAGGCGGAAATGTACCGTCTTCGTAGGGGAGCGCAATGAAAACTCAGCGTAGGCAACCCCGCTGTGCATTACACTGATCTGTCGAAGGTATTTGAAGCCCCCATCCTCTA
>PNEQ01040066.1:0-36916 GCA_003012365.1 Medauroidea extradentata | reverse complement strand
GTCCAACATCTATACAAACAAACAACATACATAGAAGAAGCACCCGTCACATTCTGACCGCCCCGAATAGGAACATCATAACCTCAATTATAAACGTCTAGATAACCAACAACACAACAACGTAGACGAGGAAGCAGCGGCGCCCATTACATCTGGCGTCCCCGAACAGGGACATCTAGAATAGATAAATAACAACACGACAACGGAGACGAGGAAGAAGAGCGCCCATTACAACATTCTACACTGAATATGCCATTCATTCACTTAAATCAATAAAACTAAATCTGAATAACTACATAAAAAACGAAGACATACATAATCACAACACAAGAAACTCACACAAATTAAGAATAATCCAACATACTAGCTCACTCTTTGGGAAAAGTCTATTTTATTCATGCCTGAAAATGTACAACCACCATCCTAAAAAATTTACTTCTAAAATGAATATAAATAATTTTGACATAATTATAAAATACATATTTGAAAATCATTTATATAGTGTTTAAGAAATAGAGGAATATATCCAGAGCCTTCTGTAAGAGTTACTTAAAACAATGTAAAATAAGCTAATGTGAGTAGTCCATATTCACAATCTTTAGTATGATTGTGTATTATGTGTGTATAAATTGAGATTGTGTAATTATGTATATAGTTTATAGGATCATGATATGTTGTGTAACATAGATTGTAAGCTGGGCTAAAGTCCATATTAATAAGTTAAGATTCATAATTATTAACATTGGTTGTTAAGTGAATAGGCCTACACAATGCAATGGACATTTATGTTTAATTCATGCTCATTACCATCATCTATTAATCATATTTTCTTTATTACTAAGTTTTATTTTAATCTTCTACTTGTTTACTGTATGTATTGTATATACTGTATGTATTGTATATACTGTATATAGTATAATTACGTAATCTTATCTATGTATTTCATAACAACTGTAACCATATTGACAAGCCCTATAAACAGTGAGCTTCAGCTCATCAGCTGAGTCTATTGGGGATGTAAAATAAATAAATAAACTTTTTCGTGATACATTTCATATTTTTCTCAAATTCGATATTACAAGAGTTGTTAGCAGATTTTTTTTATCTCCCTTAGTTGTTGGCTCTGAAGTGTACCCATCAAAAGTCACAGTACCCTAATTATAATGAAATAGTTAAATGTTGAATAAATATTATCAGAAAAATATACTTTGATCAGATGAAACCAGAATACATCACAGTCTGCCAGGACCAACCTGCAGTTCTGTCCCTAACCCATCTTCACGCTATCGCTGAGATAAGATGAGCACGTGTAGCCTGCTGTTACTGCCTTTTTCAACACGCTGACTTAGCGTGTTACTAATGAGATGCGATAAGATGCACACGTGGTCTGCGTACTGCGTAACTTGCTGTCTAGGTTCAAGCACATACTCAAAAACCTGCTTGACTCGTCAAATCAAAATATCAGAAACTGTACTTTCAATAATAATTCCCCATCATCGGAGCAGTTTCAAAAATAGGTTGCAGTGAGAGGGTTTGCTCCATTGCAAGGCGATTCAAGTTAGAAATCTAGGAAGCTGCTCTTTATCGAAATAATCATATCCCACAGATTTCTGAGACCTAACATGTTAAAAGCCAAAATGAAATTTTTAAAATACTATTATGTAGTTAATGAATGAACATACCAACATTTTAATAATTGACCCTACAGTTAGATAAAGATTAAATTTTAATATTTAAGATTTAAATGTTACACTTAGGTGAAGAACTGTAAAAATAACAATCTCATTACAAGAGGAGTTCGTAGGGCAGCTGGGTAGATAAACGCAGGAAGTTCTAACACTCAAGCCGTCACACATGCCCTCGCATTTACGCCTCCCCAGACGTAACCAGTACTCTCCCCGATATAACCAATATGCCATTTTAAAGCTAAAAGTATGTGCTACAAAGTATACTTAAAGTGTTTTGCTTATTTTAATTATTTAAATAACTGCAGAACAAGAAGTATAAATTTAGACTTAAAAAATTCTAGTTTTTAATGTTTATGATTTTATAACGCATAAACTATTAACATTAGATAAAAAAATTGACATGAACAGAATTAAAGAACTGATCTTTTACAACAAAATACGCTAGGGGTTTACTGGTTTCTGCAATTATTCAGGTACTTACAAGTGATTCTCTGAGCGTCTACATTTTCAAACTTCCAAGTGGGTGGGGGGGAAAGCACAAGGGGGAGAAGCGGGGACTTTAGAAGAAATACGTGTCTTATAAGGGTCTAACATCCGACAAAAATTCAGCTTTCCCTGAATTAGTTGCGACAACGGGTGATTTTTGGCCTTTATTTTCTGGGCTAATAAGCGGCTACCAGATCATTGTCTCGCTCACCTGGTCCGATTAGCGAGCATCTAAGTACTAAGCGCTGCATGTGGCGGCATGGAGAATCGACTCGGAGGTTAGAGTTCTGAAGCTTCGGAAAAATATTGAAAATTGGGGTAAAACTGGTTGTTTTCCTTTGTGAAAATAAGAGAAATTTTTCATCAAGGTGGAAGATTACAGAAAGTTGAAAAAAATATTGCAATAAAGATGACCATAGTGTTTCTGAATTACAAATGTGAATGGTATATGTATTTACATTTGGGCCTATATGCCAATACACATAGTAAGTACCTTATTACAAAAAAATGAAATAACCAGTAAATGTAAGAAAAGTTGGTACAGAAAAATAAACAATATGCATGTGAAGTAACCAGAAATATGTAGTTCTACTCATTCATAACCAACTTAGTCTCTTTCAGAAAACAGTTGTGATCATAACTAGAAACCCTCTGTAGTTCAAATCACAAGTAACACACTAAGTGCAAGTACTGTTTCTGTAAGTATTGTGCAACTTTTTAGTAATTAGTATTTGCCGTTTTGGCAACGACTCCCAAAGACCAGCAGCCTTTATTATCCAGCTCCCCAAAAGCCTTTCTAAAGGCACAGTAAATCAATTTCAAGAGCGTGACAAGTCTCTACCAAGTCTACCAATAAATGCTTATAGCTGGTTAGTGAGCAATTGAACATACGCGAGCAAGGAAAGGAAACATATCTAGTTTAAAAAACATGTGTATTACAATTTCAACTTCTCAGAACATAAATTCTGCAATACAATACCATACAAATCCACTAAACACGGTAATACAAGATAAATTCCGGCGATTACACATCTCTATCAGTTCATCAAATTGCTTACAAATATTCAACTCTTTTAAATATGTGCACAACAACTCGAATCACAGTCTTTACCATTTGACTCTTAAGCAACATGCTCTCAACATGCATTCATTGTGCAATTACACCTCTCGTCAAACACCCTTATTAAAATTGAGAACGATACCGGGATCCTTTTGCTAATATCACCCAATTAGGCCAACTTCATGCCTCGAAGCGTCCAAACGACGTTCGTACGAGTTATCCTAAGTGCCCTTGCACCCTCACACAGGCAAACAAATATCCAGTTACAGTCTTTACTCTGTTTTCCCAGAATTGAGAGTAGATGAAGACCAGGAAAATATTGTCTTCGGCATATCACGAGAATCCAATGGGCCCGCGAACACGTGGCTGCCCACTTACCATGCAGTGAGGGGAGAACATCAACCCAATACTCAGCTAGGCCAGGCAACCAACAGCACCTATATAGGGTACGTCTATGTCGGCGAACACTCCGACAAACCATTGCAGAGGACTTCCGCTCGCAACAACACTCGTACACTCCACCCAGAGCGATAGATCGTGCCAGCAAGAGTGCCGTCTCTCTGGCACACGCCGCCACACCGCAGCTCGCTCCCTCGCCCCACCTTCTATCTACAGTGCGCCTGCCGCCAGCCAGCAGAACCACACTCCCCTGGCCCTCCCCTCCATGGCCAGTGGAGTGACAGGTCCGGCGGGCAAGAGAAGGCTATAGCACCGTCAACCGGGGCGAAGCCATTCAGAGAAACTGCAGAATCCGACCACCAATCAAAATAGAATAGAAGGGATATGAAGCCCAGACCCAGAGAAAAGACACTGCCCAAGCACAAGGGCAGAAAACAAAAAAAAATATATCCCCAAGCTCTATTAAAAACAAGGGAGACCACTCAATTAAATAACTAGTACTAATTATCTTGCTGGTTGCATCAACTGGCTAAATGGTGAACTTTGCAGTATATATTGTATTCTCAATAATTCTCTTTACAAAAATACTTAACTACAAGTTTACAACTTATCTCTAAACGCCAGATAATTATTGCCATTTGCCAGGAAGCTGTGAAGCAATTCTGTGTGCATCTGAAGTCGCAACCCAGTAGAAAGGATGACTTCCAACAGTTCTCCTCCACTCAGCTCAATTTATGTAGTGCGCCGACGTACTATTTCCAACTGACAAAACTGTCTGTATTATAGGAAACAACGCTCTATATATTAAAACAATATTGTGTGGAAATTTTGTACGTGTTTTCGACGTACAGAAACAAAAATTACATAAAAACTTTATAAAAAATATTGACATTATGTGCAGTTACAGTATATTTCAAAATTTAATTGTAATTATCAAGCCATGACTAACGATCGTATTCAAATATTCTGGTACTAATGTAATGAAAATTTGGTACTACATGCAGAAAAACAGTAGTCACCAAAATAAGTGATTAAACCTACTGTAAAGTCCTCCTGGATTTTTTGTACTCAGTTTTGTAAATATGGCATTTTATAAATCACCAAACAATCTGTCGATAATTAACGACACATATTCTTTTTTTTTTTGTAAAGAATGTTATGCGAGATTTTTATTCTTGCCTTACAAACATTACCGCAGAACGTTTAGTAATGAAGACATATATTTACGTTTCGAAAACCATGTAAGACATTTTCACTGTTCACATCCAGCGTCACATAACCCAATCCGCAAGCGATGTAAACATAAACAAATGCGAGGACGGAACGAAATAGAACAAGGAATTTTGGTTCAAACTGGAACGGAAAAACCATGCGCAGTAGTTACAACATTGACGCGTTAATGTCCAAAGTCCAAAAATACTTTCAAAAAAATAAAACATTATACATATCTGATTGTGATATTTCTGACTTATTTTTATTGCGGTAATTATTACTGATTTAAACTTTTGGTATTTTGAGTATCGTACATCTCTAAATACTGGCAAGTGTACCAAGAAACTTGTACGTTTAACATTACGTCAGTCGTTAACTCGTGAATCGACTGTACGGACGTGTTGTCCGCTAACCATAATTATAGTAATAAACATATAGCGTCGTAGATTGTGTTTGCAACGTCTGTATCTTTTAGATATTTGTTAATAAAACTCTCTTATTAAGTGATGGAGTGGTAAATTTATTTGTACACGACAGATAACAAAGAGATATTTCTTATTCAAGATTACAGTGCACGGCGGTCTGCAGCCAATGAACATGTTTGTTTATAATTTGCTTTGTTTATCCTAAAACTCAACTAAGAGTGAACGGAGAATAGTAAAGAAATGTATAGAATGAATCAGACAGGCAAATTCTCTGCTTTTATCCTTATTTTATTGACCTTATATATGTTACTACTGTATATATTATTTAGCCACCACAGGTTTGGTATAATTTCACAATGATTTTAAAGAATTTTACCAGAAAATTTGGCAGGGGAAAAAACCAGATTTTTTTTCTTTTAGCAATTTTACTGGAAATTATATAACCCTACCCGAAATACTGATTCATTGCTCTGCCAGAATGTGCTACAGTACAGTGCACGCTGTAAGTACCGACAACTGCAGACAAGAGTGCAGTGTCCGCTGCCACTGAGCAGCATTCGCGTGCTGTGTGGGCAGCGCGCCAGCCAGTCTTGAGCTTTCACCATCACTTCTAACATTTTGAACTGTGCTGAGCACTATTTTTACTTTTGGAGCATTATTTAATATTTAAGACGTCTCCCACATATTTAATTCACATTGTATTTAATGCTATGTAATTAAGTTTTTTTCACGAAAGGTAATTAACTAGAACTGTGCATTGAAAAAAGTTTTTTTAGACTGTTGAAAATGTGGGGTGTGGGTCTACATGATGGAAGGGGGGTACAGGGGTAAATACTGTATTTTTATTCTGTAGGTAAACAATTTCATAAAGGCACAGGAAAACTAAAGATCACACTTTTTGTATCAACCGAACCTTTAGACTTTGTGGTATTGTATGTGCTCCACAAACTACAGGAGAGAGCTAGGATAGAAGGAAGAAATAATATATAAATTTAAGGTTAGTAGGTGTATACACAAACACATTTTACAGTTAATAAAATTGTATACCATGTACTTACTCTAGTTATTTCATTGTGTTTTATTTATAAGTAGTGTAATCTTTGCATTCTCTATCTTCTGTGTCCCTTGAGAACTATGTATTTACCTGTTGGACTGGCAAACACCACCAACTTTGTATATTTACGTCATTTCTATGTATTCTTGTACCCAGCACACAATACTATATGTTAATCCATAGCTTTTTGTTTTATAAATGCAGTAGTTATTTATTTCTGAATTGTGAAAAGCCATTTATATTGTGTGATTCTGGCTGATGTAGGTTAGGCCAGGTTGGGTAAGCGCCAAGTAAACATCCTGCCCCAAAATTGCTATTGCTAGCAGCAGTTTGTTCAGCCAAACCTGCAGTACTGCTAGTGCTTAGCTCACTGAAAGTGCCAGATGTTTGTATTAACAGGTGGCGGTAAAATATAAATTGATTGAAAGTATAAATTTAGCATTGCTCGGAGCTAGGCACTGAAAGTTACTAAGTTTCTTTCTTTTTTTTAAATCAGTCACTGAGTTTTTTACTGAAAGTCACTGCACTAAAACCCAGATTTTACGTACACTCGTTCACCTTAATTTGTCCATATTAACAAGATGTCCGGACAAATCAAGAAGCTCAATTTTGCCCTCCTCTCCCCTTTTCTTTCCGTGCACATGTAAATCAATGTGTCATTCATGCGTCTCCGAATAAAACGTAAGTCTTTAGTCTTCATATTTATTATATCAGTGTTTATTTCGAGCAAAACTATACCTAGCTTGTGCATAAAGAACCATTTACTGTATCAAAAGTAAAGGGAAACTCATACCACAGTGTTGCACATAGGTCTAACTTACAGTACAAAATAAAATACGTTACAGCCCGTGTTTACATTTCCGGCGGGGAAGTAATGTGTTGAGGGCGGGATAATCTGTGAAATAATATTTATTAATCTCTCTCCAGAATGTTCTGGATTAACAAGGTTCAGCTGTACAGTAAAACTTACCTTGTATTTTTTTTAACATTCTTAAACAAGATGAGAAATGTTTTAAAAGTATGTTGTAGCTAACAAGATACTGCAAAAGTATTGCAAAATACTAAAATAAAAATTGCAAACAAGTTTAATGTGAACTTTGGTAATCTTTTAAATGAGTTGAAACAGATTAACATACATAGTTTTATTTTATTTACATCATAATTCATAAAATATCAGAATTTGAATTAATTTACTAACTATAGTTTAAATCAGATAGGCAGCTAGAAAAAGAATTCTACAGTATATAATCACATAACTGACTTGCAAAATTGCAGCAGTAAAATGATTTTCTTAATATAAAAAAAATCCAAATTTACTACATTTAAAATTTTAAAAATATTTTAATAACAAACTATGATACAAAACTGTACGTTTTACTACCATAGGAATAAAACTTTGGCATCAACTTTTAATTATTACTCAGGTACCTGCTATTGAATTTTAATCATACAGTCATAAACATAAGACTTCGAAGTTATACAAATATGCTTTTCCAACAATTTGTAGATTTTTCCTTAAAATTCACAACATAACTTATAAAAAGAACTATATGTCATCTACAGTTATCATAAAAATGAAATGATAATTTATGTACATAGGCAATGTGAACACGAAGACTGTACATGACAAATGTTTTGAACTGAGCTAACTACGAACAGTTCATAAGGAACGTAACTGTCCAAAGACACTACACTTCAAGGTGATCATGGTCATTAATGGCGCTAGTTATGAAGTAACTACAGTGTTGGCCAGTAGCAGTACTTTTCCCTGGGCCCAACCACTCTGCTTTTTCTTATCAGGCCAGCAACTTTGAGTGGGACGAGCACACCATTGTGTGCTGAGGCACCAGATATCAATGAATGGATCAAACTAATCTTCAGAGAAGGGTTGAGCATTTGTCAAGAAAGAGGCTCACGAGTGGTATTTGGCAAGAAGAGGCACAGAAGTCCACCACCTGAAAAATAAATTAACATTTGTTCAATTGCTTGTTTTTTCTAGCAGTAGTTTAAGTTCAAAGAGTACAGTAGATTTTACAAAATCGCTCTTAGAGTAATACACTGCAAGTTATTAAAGTGGCTTTACAATGCAGTGACAGTCTGACAACACGTCCCAGGCACTGACAATTTCTCAACAACCAATGAGAAGCAAGGTTCCTCAGGCAACACCAATTTCTCAATAACAGTAGATTGTACTTCTTCTTCCATCTGTGTCAGGCACATTGAGCAACATAAAAACATTATGTCTTGATTGGTTACCATAATATATAACACAAACAGAAGTGGTTGTGTATTGTGTTGTGAAACTATGAATGGAATGTTTTCATTAAAAATTTTATTAAATTGCAGAATTATCCTTAGTCGTATGGTACTGTTATTTGCTCATCAGTTTGAAAATACAAACGACGTAGAAAAATAAATACACCTCACATTCAACTGTCATGATAAACTTGTGTAAAGTTTCTTAGTCCTTCATAAAGAATGTAATAGCAAGAGACTGGCCAGTACACATTTTACCAACAGTCGTAACCACAAAACTGTTGGATGGAAACTGTGGAGGAAAAACTTGTACTAGAACATCTGCTTTCCAATACCCTCTGCAAAGAAAGTTTCAGCTTGCCTTTTTTAACTTTCTTAGTTTATACATTTTGGATGTGGTACATGTATGAGGTACAGTACATCAAATGTTGTGATAGCAGTTTTGTTTCTACATAGGATGTCTGAAAAGATAGCAAGTGAATCGTAACACAGCACTATTGTTTACCCCCTTCCCCCCTACCCACGTTCAGTGGCCAAACCAACACATCAGTTGAGGTGTTGTTACAGGCATGTCAACACGTCTGCGACAATAAACTATACAGTAAAATGCAAGCTGTATGGAGTCATTCAACTTTTATTGACAGAAGTGCACAATGCAGCAGAAATCTATTGCAGAATAAGAGTTATGTATGGTGAAAACTTTATCGGTGATGGCGAGGTGCGAGAGTGCTGCAGAAAATTCTGCGATGGCCGTACTGACATACATGACGAAGGTGACCAGGGAAGCAAGTCACTAGCAACATATGAATTGGTGCAATGTGTGGATACAGTTCACAAGCAGTTGATTCACGATTACAGAACTGTCTGAAGAATTTCCACACATTTCACGGTCATCCATTGTTACAGACAAGCTGGAATACAGTAAACTTTATGCACTATTGGTACTCAAAATAGCTGACATTGACAAGAAGCAGTGAATGGCATCTGTCTTGTCTTTTTGTTGCAATACACAGCCAATGGAGAACAGTTTTTGAATCAAATTGTGACAGGAGGTGAAACATGGATTCGTTTTGACAATGAAGAAACAAAATTTCCGTCACAACAATTGATGTACACCCATTCTCCTCCATACAAGCCTAAAATGTTTCAACTGCACCAAGAAACATGTTCTGAGATCATCAAGGTGTGCTCGGTGCTACTGATTGATTTCATGGACCCAGGGACAACCATCAATGCTGTTGTATACTGTGTGATATTACGAAGGCTACAACAATTTATCTGCAACAAATGGAGAGGAATGCTGACATCTGGTGCTGTCTTGCTTCATGACAATGCCCAACTGCGTAGTGCTGTCATAACAATTTCTTAAAAGTTTCTGATGGAAAGGGTTTTATCACCCTCTTTACAGCCCAGGTTTTGCACAGTGTGACTTCCACCTTTTCCTGATATTAAAATTTGGCTGGCAGCACGAAGCTTTAAAAGCGGACTGTGTGATATTGCGACAATGTGGTTGAACAAACAGGCTACAATTTTCTTTGCAGAGGGTATTGGAAAGTTAATATGCCTGTACGACAAGTGTCTCAGTCTGTGTGGCTATAATGTAGAAGCTTAGCTGAAAGATGAATATATCGTTTGAATGTAAAAACATTTTACAATTCTTTGCCTTTTGTATACAGCCCACCAGAGGTTGAAAAAAATATATATCCCTCGTACAAGTCAGCTTTCAAAAAGTACCTAAAAATCAGTGATACTTATTGCAGGATGGTGTGAAAGTGATTGTACTTTTCTATTCAAAAGATAACTACTACATTCTTTGCACATTAGCTGGATAAGCAGAAGTTAACAACACGCACAATGCTTTCTATTAAGTGTGATATCCAATGCCACACAGCTTGATTTCTCCTCTAAGCAGTGCATTCAAATTATTTAACAACACAACCAGTGATGAAAAAGATCATGTATTTTAGTTGATTTGGATTTCAGTCACAAAAATATTACTCATTTCTTGTGAATAAAACCACACATGCTTTAAAATGTACTGACACTGGGATATTATTTATTCAAATGTTTATAAAAATACTAGCCCATCGACATATTCACATAGTTAATTAGTTGTTGCCAATTTTTTATATATTGGGAAATTTTTGCTGTCTACGATTACATAATGTAGTAAAACTGCTTTATTCATGATGTGCTTTCATACTTTAAAAAAAAATCAATTGAGAATATTGCATTTACAAATTTTTTCTGTACTAGCAATCAGTGCACTCGCAAGCACTAACATGTCCTGGTTGGTAAAAGTATTCTTCTCCCTTAGTTTCCCGACCTAATTAGACCTTGAACTAGCTTCATCCCCACCTTACATAAAATCCACAGTTAAATATATGCTGTAAAACCCTAAGAAGTTTCTAAAGGGACTAAAATATTTAAACTTCTTAGCTAGGAAAACTTTTCAAAGAGTCAAATTATTATTGTATTCATATACATGGTAAAAACTATTCTAACTTAAGGGAGAAAACTTCTTAAGTGGGTTTTGCTGTAAAATTAGTAATTACATACATAAGACTATTTACTAGAAAATGTTTTACCAATGAGAAGTGCTGCGACTATGAAAGTCGGCGCAGGGCAGTACAAGTCAAGGAGCGTTGCAATAACAACATTGCCAAAGATTCCTCCCAGACGAGCAGCAACCATTGAGACTGCTATCCCTGTTGCCCTACATAGACAAAGATATACGTACAAATAGAGCAAATGGCAATTTGGCAACAGAGGAGAATGGATTAAGGCTGTGCTAGATAGTTTTATTTTCCATATACATATTAGGTGCAAAAAACTTTGAAACTTTTTTTACAGACTGCTATGAAATAATTCAAAACTAAGAGCAGACGTAAACGGCACAATTCTAGGTAGGTGTTTTGAAAAATAATGCACCATTTGTTCACAAAATTATTTTGCCTTATGTGGGCTTAGGTATTTTCATAACAAATGGTGATACTTTAGGTGCAAAAATCTAAAAAACTATGATGTTTACAGCATCCAAAAAATTAACTACAAATTATGATATATCTGTGACAAAACAATGTAAGGATTCTTTGACATGGAAATAATGTTGCTTCAAAATTTTTCTTTTCAAAATTAGGTACTTAAAAATTACCATGCATAGCCTTAAATCTAAGCCCAAACATTGAAGTAGATATTTGCATACCTGAAAATTATTTTTACAATTCTCATACCACAGTTTAGTGATAGTTTGAGTTTTTTCCCCAGAAGAATCAAGTAAATACATAGTTTCTTGCTAGCAGGTACAGATGAAACAAGAGTTTTTAAAATATGTGACACTGGTAGATCACTGGGTAACATGGTCCCAGGTGCAGGCATGGGAAGAATGTGTTCTCTCATCACAACTTTTAGGAAAACTAGTAAAATAATTAACAGTAAAATCAGTATTTTAAAGGAGAAAGATACTTCACCAAACTTTCATAATTTTTTAAAATTGCTGGATTTGATGGGAGGAAAAAAGTATTTTCGATCTTCAATGTAATTTTTTGTATAAACTAAGGATACTCAAATCTAACCACAGGATGTTTTCTACTTAGTTTTTATCACATTTTCACATGGTCATTCTGTATCTGTGAAATACCTGGAATCCTGTATTTAACCTGCTTACTTTTAGACTACAGAAACTTTAAATAATAAGATTTAAAGAAATTGTAAGTTACATACTCGTTCCAGAGAATTCAAACTGTAAAATACATATTTTACCAAAACAAACTACAGTAGTGTTAAAAAAAGTAAATGACCACAATGAAGTTTTGCAACAGAATTTTCACTAGTTCAGCTTTACTCAACTCCTTAACTGCAACATTTGACTGTAGTCGAATATACAAAGTATTGCTTAACTGCGACATTCTACTTTAGTCGAACACTGAAATAAATGACTCTGTAAACACTATGTATGTGGTTTTCTCGCTTAAAATTAATCAAAAATAAACTACTTACAAAAAAAAAAAACAGATTTGTTAAAAAATTTTTTACACTTTCTTGGCATAATTAAAATTTTTTATCCTGCAGCAAAAGAGTTAAGCTTGTAGAATTAGTTTAAGGGTAAACTGAAAATGTTGAATGTTTTACTAATTGCTGGGACAGTACCTCAAGTTTGTTGGGAAGATTTCTGTAATGAGACAGTCGAGAGCTGCATTTCCACAACTTATCACTCCACTGAATACAGCAGATACAATCAAGTTGTGAGTGGAGTTGTAGACGAAGTACATCCCAATTGCACACAACCCTGAAGTAAATGTGCTGAACACTGAAAACAATAAGGAATTGCAAACATTTTACATTGTGCATTTATTTACTCCTGCTTTAGCATTGCGTAAACATATGTACAAAATGATTTCATGCGATTGCTACAGTACAACCCTGTTATAATGTTTCCACAAAGCCATTTTATAATAGGAAATTACCCATCGTATGATGTTTTCCAATTTATAAAGTGTACATTTTTGGATCACTTCAGAAACTTTGTGACAGGGTTGTACTATACTTATGTGTGGGAATTATCTGTGTTTATGATAGGACTTTTTTCCCAGTAATTGAATTGTATGAAGTATAAATAAAGTGAAGATATTTTGGCCTGCACTTAACATCCAGGTCTTTAGCACTGGTGAGAGGTGACATGATGTGAGTTTGGAGCAGTGTGGAATAAAGGGGCGGGGAAACGGGATATTCCTGAGAAAACCTGCCGAGCAGCGGCATCATCTGGTACAAGAATAAATGAGATTGATGGAAATTTTTCAATACACAAGTTACCTTGTTTGCAAGCTTTTGGAAGAAAAAATGGTTTCTGTTTATATGCATGTAAAATTATAAGAATACCAATCAGGCAGTAATTATAGTTTTTAGGGCTTGGACAAATGCTTATTACTAGGACCATTTAGCAGTAAGAAATTATGCTTGTAAATTCATAAAAATAAGTTAATCGTTTGTGTGTCATAACACTTGATTAAACCAATGTTACAACTTTGTAGTGCACGTGGACAGCTGAAAGCTGGCATAATGTTCAGGAGAAAAATCAGTGCAAAGACTGCAACTTACCAAGGAAAAACTTCCTCCCAAGTCTGTCCATACCAAGGACAGCAATAATGTTACTGGGGATGGCTGAAGCGACGGTGATGAGCGACTCCAGAAACACTTTATCGTCTATTTTGCTGGAGCACAAGTCGACATTAGAGTGGCTGCCAATGTTGACCACAAATTTCGTCACTTCACACACTGATGCTTCCTGACCAGGGTGGAAGCTGCTGTACTCGTTGAACCGGTTAAACAGCTCAGGAAACCACATCATAAGGCCATAATATCTGTAAAAAATAAGTTCGTCTTCATTCCTTGTGGTTTTGTGGCTGTTATTTCACTTTCATATAGGCACTTACATGATGAGGCTGCTTCTGCTAGTCTGCACACGTGCCAACACTTGGGGTGCTGTAGGTGCGCGAAGTTGCAGTGTCATTGGGGAAAGGAGAGGAGGAGGTATATGCAGAGTGGTGCGCTGAACGACGGTATGTGACTCCACGGCTTCGTCATGTAAGTGCTTGGACAAAACTGTTATATCTATTGCAAACCCTTATGTTGTAATCATTAAATTATCATGGAGTAGTGGAATTTACTAAGTTAAAGTAGTAATATTTATATTAAAATTTATTTCCAGTAACATGCAGGCACGTATTGTTCACTTTTCACATTAAGGGGGATCAGTACCCGCCATTTTGAAATAATGAACGTTCTACATTAAATTTAGCAGACTTATTTTGTTTGCAGTTGGCATTGCTAGACTACTATTGCTTAAACTTGTAACCATCTGCAGAAAAAAATTACTTTCTTCCTCTGGAAGGTTACTAGTCATAAAACTAAGCAAGGTAGTGAAGGTTTGACAATTTGGAAACAGGTAGGAAGGTAAATATATGTGCCATATCAGATGGGGAATTTTAATAAATCTCATTGTATGGAACTTACAGTAAAAATGATAGAATTTGAAGATGGCATGTACCAATTCCCCTTGCCAAACCATACAAATTAAATGTAAAATTTTTTACGCATTCTTATTTGGTATTTCTGAACACAAAAAATATTGACTGAAATGGTTACGTACTGACTTAGCTATTCACTGGATTATCGTAAGCCAGTGTACAGTAATTGTAAACAGTGAAAATTCTTTGACAGTTGCGACAGCTGGCAGAGGTATCAAAATATGTGGAACCTATCTACTCATTTTTAATTTCACATAATTCAACATCAGAACATTTTTTGTTTCGTTCTCTGTGTGCCTTGCCGTGTCAGTAATGTTTGCAGGACACAAGCATTATAAATTTAACATTTGGCTATTTAGTTCTGTGGGCAGGTGGGTCCTCACCACAAATCATGTTTTTCTAAAATCTGAAAAGTAATTTTTCGTGTTAATTGCCTAGCATTTTTTATTTTTTTTTAAATTAGTTAATGTTTGTAAGTCTTAATTAAGTCAGAATCCACTGTATGTAAGTAGAATTATGGGTAATAATGAATTACGCATGAAAGACTGAAACATTTTTAAGTCGAATGTATGAATAAGGTCAAGGACGGCATGTATATGCCGGTCACGGGTGGCTTCTACTTTGGACCCTAAGAAGTTCTGAGAAGACCACAATGCTCCCGATCATGTTGGGTACTAGCTGATTGGTATCCGTTAACCATTTTAATTTACGCATGTCTCTGACCAGACAGTGTTTCGATCAACAAATGAATTAAATACCATAAAGCACCAACTGTTGTAGTTTCTGTTTGGATCCATGTATCTAAATTAATTAACAAAGATTCATTGTCAAAATCCTTTTACTTATCAACACAAAGATACAAGCCAACCTCTCCCTATATCATCAACAACCAACAATGCCGTCTCTCATGGTGCCAACCCTTGAACAGTTATATCTACAACAGCACCAACAATCCATATGTTCTTTATCTTTGTATTAACTTCACAGTCCTGCGATCTGTTTCTGAATTAGCTTCAAATACGTGTTATCCTGTCAATTTCATAAATATTTGTCGTGGTTCCAATTTATTAAAAATTTTAACGTCTGTGTAAACTTACCTACAGTATTTCTTTATTAATAAATACCCTCAAACTGCTTCACATTATCAGCAGAGGTACATGGAGGAAAGAAAAGTGATATTGGCTTGGGTATATTTTAGGAACTGTTCTAGCTTGTGCCTGGAATTTTTTTAGGAAAACCCTGGAAAACTGTAATCAAGATGAATGCATCACTCTGGTTAAATGTTTGCTCATAAAGTTGGCAAATTTCGTTATCTAGGATTAGTGTTTTGTAGTTTTTCCATATTGGCTTTCAAAAACATGTAGATTTAAATTGGAATTTTCAGAATTTAATAGTCTACCACACACTCTTAATTACAGTGCTAGCGTATAAAGGTCAAATGATGATTAAGGTCAAGCATTGAAGCATCTTTGAACTAAACGTTGTAAGTAGCTACAGTCTGTATTCATTCTGCTGACATAGCAAGGAATTGTTAGCAGAAGCTCAAGAAATTATTTCGAGTTTAATTTTTTGACTACTAGTACTGTATGTATAAACAACTAATCGGTGCATTAGTGTTAGGTTTGCATTAATATCCTCTAGATTTACATAAAAAAAGTTTCTAGGTAAAATAATGTCCACAGCATACTGCATGTGTACAAGCATGTGTGCATGTGTGTACACATACTTGTTGTGTAAATACAGACAAAAAGCAAACACATGATATAGAACACGGACATGTGCTACACAAATCTGTTACACTGACAGAGTTAATATTTCTTATACATATTACTTACCCTATGTGGAATGTCAAGTTTATAGTGATGGAGATGAGAGTGAACCGTAAGATGGGAGGCAGGAATATCTGTTTGCTATTATCCATAATGTCATTAATGGTGTCCCTGCATTTACCAACGACCACAACATCATCATCCTCCTTAGTTTCTTCTATCTGCAAATCATCGACTAGCAACTCTTTCACCTGGAAAAAGTACAAAATTGTTTATAAATTTTTCCAGATGCTGTACATTCTTACAGTTTACACATGTCCAGAAAAAAATAACTTTAAGGTGTGGTTTATGTAATTAGTTTATGCCAAACTGGGCTTTCTACAGTATTACTTTTTCTTTTACTTCATTATAGATCTGTACTTAATTTTAAACTAAGCTGAGCAGTAATATATATAAAATGACTATCTTACTGAGCATTATATGTGCAAGTCTTTATATATTTATCATATATAAATACAATCTAATGGTGAAGGCTGGCTTTCACAAAACTGTCACACTGGCATAAATGGAACTGCTTTTTGGAAAATTAAAGACTTAAATGGAACAATTTCAAAATACTGTCAACTCCAAAGTCCCAATTATCTACGTTAATCCACTAAACCAATCAACATATCAAAACTAATTGCACACTAGAAAACTTTTTAAAATTGAGGTTGCAGGAAGTGTTAAATTACACTTGCAATATGGTAGAATTGAAGTTATAATGTCATCAGTGTACTCTCCAGACCAATAAAATTAAGCAGTTTCTAAAATATTTACTAAAAATGCTGACAAAAAGTTGATACCTAAAGGATAGAAACTGTGGGTAACTGACAGGAAGTTTACTATAGTTTTGAGAACTCATTTAGTTTATTAATTCTGTTAATTAATACTGTTGTCATCATAATACATTATCTCTTTTATAGAGAAACCCCACATTGTGCCATACATGCTCGGCATACTTCAAGAAGTTGCGCCAACAGTTGCCAGCAAAGTTTATTGTGAAGAGGTGGGTCTGTTTTGTGCCAGGCCTGTGAGTCAGTATACAGTGAGGTGTGTGCTGTCACCGCTGTACAACTCTCGTCTTTGTTGTGTTTTCAAACATGCACAGACATTTGAACTTCAGTTCTAGTGTGCATGCTGGTATGTATTTGAATTTGATGTCTAGCAAGTTGTATTGCTTTTTTCTGTTCCAGCGTAGAAGACATTCACGTAAAAATAGTGCAGAAATTACATACAATGCCAAACTTTAGTGTAATTTATTGTACGCAGTAGCGACGATGCCTACAAGAGAATCATCCCCTAAGTGTTAAAAGATGTGCTTTGTTTGACTTAATTTACTTGGTTTGCATGTGCATGTTATAAGCTGTGAATTTGCAAGCATTAATTTATTTTGTCACATATTTTAGTATGCTGTGTATTATTATTATTATTATTATTATTATTATTATTATTATTATTATTATTATTATTACTACTACGTATATATTCAGTGGCGGCCGGTCAATGTTTTGAGCTCAGTGCTCTGAATATAATTTCTTCACCCCATCCCCCTCTAAATCGTTATACTTTCTTTCCCTACTAATAATCATATTTTTAACTCAAAGGTATAGAACTTTTGCTTTACATGTATTGAGAAATTGCGCTGCGTTTCATGGTAAGCAGTAATGTAGCCAATAAAGTGTGTTGTAAAAACTTTCAACTTAAAGAATTAAGTTTAGTTTTGTATTAATTGTAATTTATAATTACTCTTGTCTTCTTTGAAAACATAGTATTTAACAATATTCTCAGAGTATGTCTGATAAGCAGATATTATGTCAAACGTGTTCAGCAGCCATAATACACACACACTCTCATTGTTGTACAGCTGTTGCATGGCATAGTCTGCGCCTTCACGTACGTATGCAACTTACCCAACAATACGAAACTGGTTTAGCTTGCAAAAGGAAAAAATTCCTACTGACAGTTTGTGACAATGTGAGTAGCCTACTTAAAACGTAAGCCCTGTTTAATTTCTATTTTCAGCCAGTTTGTATCTTACCGCTGCATATTAACAAAAAGATTACCACGTGTTTTTACTTAAGTTATATTTAACGTATAAAATATTCTGTTAATTCCCTTTAACAAACGTTACATGCTTAACAGAGGTTGGTGAAACCGAGCCAACGACTTTTTCTGTGGTTACGTGACACTGCTCCGAAAAATGTTATGTACAATGTATAGGTACTCATTAAATACACAAGCAATGAATACCACTAACGGAAAGTTAGTATCCTACAATTTCAGTTTCTGTACATTTGTTCTTACTGCATTCCCTATGTGTTTCCTCACGATTACTGTGAACCCGAATCGTAGATAAAATGCCAACAATATCGCATGTGAGACGTCTTAAGACTACATTAGAGTTCAGCTTGTCTAAATGCAGACGCAATTTTATAACAAAAGCGAAGTAGGCCTACGCATATCTTCAGCCCCGCATCGGCATATCATTTTGATACGATTAAATAACTATCCCGAAAACTATAAGTAAATAACTCCTTCAATTATGAAAACTAGACGTTTGATGTGCTTGTCCATCCATTCTAAAATCAACACATACACTGCGCAGCTCGTTTTATTATCAGCTAGGTCTTAGATCTACGATATTTGTGATTACAATTATGAAACATGTAAATAAATGTGTGCAGTTCGTACCATGTCCATTCGGAAAACAAACTTGCCACTAATAAACCACGGACACAAACCTTAAAATAATTTTCCACTTACAGTCAAGCAACACAGAATTTTCACAAAAATGAATCAATATCGTAAAATTCGACTTACCAAACTGCCCCATAATAAAGCGTCGGTAATGTATCCATAGCGTCAAAGACTAATAACATAGATTCTACGGCAGTTCATTATTTATGCACAGTATCACGTCACTCACACCCGCAACTTACTATTATTAACGTACTATTAGTAAAAGTTATTCTAAGTCAGCTACACGTCCATGCGACACCGAAAATTCCTTTGTTTACAAGTCTGCAATGTACAAACCTCTAAGGTACAAACACGTGCGCGACGCAAGCGGCCATCATTGTCAACACGCTGACGTTACTGTTGCGTGCTTGCACAGTAGATAGCAGGGCTACTCTGCTTATTGCACGGAGCAGGTGTTGATAAAGGCGAGGTTCCCGCATCTCTCTCCGCCTCTGGCTAGGACAGGGGATAGGAAAGAGGACTGACAGCCGTGCGCTAGTCCGTGGGAGCACGGAGCCAGGTTTACACCATAGTAACGGGCGGCTTACACAAACGAAATTACTTGAGAAAATTCCGTCCGCCTATAAAACTTAGCGCAAAGCAGTCGATCTCTTATAAAGAAAGGTTAGAAGTATACACTGTGGCACATTACATGAAATTTAATAAAATTAAGTACACAATAACTTTGTAAAAGTTTACTCAGTGCTACAGCACGAGAGCACGGCCTTACGCACCGCCACTGTATATATTCATAAAAAACAACAGTGACACGACCCGAGTGTTCCAGACTAAGGAGAACGCTATCTTTCTTCGCCCTAGTTGCATGACGCCTAGCAAGCTGAACGGACGTGTTCCTGTGGTGATAGAGCATCAACTTTGCTTACTACAAACCTGTAGTGCTACGAGTTGTAAGTATTACCGGAAGTATTTTCTTTTTTGTCCCCCTCCTTTATTTATGCTTCGTACTACCAATTGCTTCCGCTAGGTTTATACACAGATTTATGTACAGATGCAGTATTTCACTGGTTCAGTCACTCATAAGGCAGCCCCAAACCAGAGGGCCACTTCACTGTTTCAAGGTATAATATCAATACTATATGTATATTTCTGCATGGCTAAGTATTAATTCTTTCATAGCTGCTGTAACTTTTTCTTGTCATTTGGTGACCTTAATTCTGCCCACTCATGCTACAGAAGACTCACAATATATCCTCGTGATTGAGTGATTTTGATGTTTTGTGTTTGTTTCTGCTAAGTTCTTAGCTAATGCATAGGTATCCTTGCACAATAAACCAGCATTGAGAAACTGTTTTGTGTGCATGTATATTTCTGCTGCCATAATTGGCCTGCTCCTCAACCAACAGAGAAGTAAAGTAATCAGTATGATTTTCTTACTTGGAAACCCTCAGTCGTCATTGATACCAACCATCTTGAGATGCTCCACCAATGGAGCCTGTACTATCTGAGATCTCTTGCTCTTCCTGACTCAATCACGCCAAGAGTCGAGTGACACCCAATATCTTATGTGTCTCTAAATTCTAGTGCACCTAGTTTAGTATCTCAGGCCACACAGTAACATTGCTTCATAAAATTGAGATGAGATAGTGCTCCCTATCTCATGTTACTAAACAAAAATGTAGACCTGCACCTGAGAAATTCCCCCATCTCCTTCTGTCACCTCTTTATCCTCAAGCCAGAAGGTTAGATCTAGTCTAGATGTGCATCAATGGACATGTCAAGTTCTGTTTTTAAACAGTAGACTGTAACAGAATTTCTCTGAAACATTTAAGTTCTCTACCATAATAATATAAGTACGTAATACCTACCACACAGTTTACACAAAGAAGATAATTGTGTTGCTAATATTTATAGTATCATATAATTTGTGCATTGATAGTTTTTTTAATTACTGCATTGTATTTGTGTTTAAAAATTTCCGTTTATGTATTAATGATTGTTATGTGAAGTTTTATGAATCATTTGGTTACGTCAAACTGTAACAAGTGGTACCTCTTGCAGCTTAATTCAAATGCACGTTAAATTGTGTGGCCTTAAATCCAAACATGTGATAAGTGTTATTGTTAGTGGTGGAGTGGAGGAAAATTAATTTAAGGAGTCTTTTTCACTCTCACGAGTGAGATTAGGTGGTGGCAAAGTGGAGTATTCGCCATCCCAGTATTTTAGGAATAAACCAAAACAATTTTGCTTATCTTTAGTTGCAATAACTTTCACAATGACTTGGCTGAAAACTGCTTAAATAGTCTTAAAATCCAAATTTTCCTGGGGGTGTACCCCTGGACTTCTCCTCCCTTTTAACTGGCTGGTTTAGTGTTCTTTTATTTATCCCTGAACCAAAATGCTGAAATTCAGTCAATGTTCACATTTACCAATGTATCAATCTTGAACTGGTGTTTTGTAAACAAACAGTACTGCAAAATATTTCACAAATTTCTTGGAGGGTGAGAGCCAGAATGTGATGAATGGCACTCACCGGGTAGGTTTCCCTGTCCTTGCCGGTGTTGGACTGATATATGTCCTTGAATATGTTGAGAGCAGCGTCGTGGTCGCCCCTCGACAACAGAAACTTGGGGCTCTCTGGCAGGAAGAAGAGCAGCACTGCGACCATGAAGCTGGGTACAGAGCACATCAACAGGAAGATGCGCCACGAGTTGTACAGGAATGTGCCCTTAGTGATGCCAATCTCATGAGGTATGATCAGCCATGCTAAACCTGTTTCAATTCAAACCTTCTCAATGAATAACTTATTAGGTAACATTAAGGCTAGGCATCAGTAAGTATTGTATTATTTTATTTTTAACTGTCATGAATTCCTGAGAAGAAAATGTAAAATTTACTGTTACTAGAGCTGGTGATTTTTGATGGAAATTATTATGTAACATTCAGTACCGGTATCAATGCATAATGCTCACATCTGCACCTCTACTTTATGGCTATTGGCAGAGTATATTTTTGAAGAGAAGTAGTTCATTTGACTATGCCAATGAGAATAAGGTTACTGCAACACCACATGTCTGTTATTTGCAGGTAGATCCCCAAGACAGTGAGAGTTAAAAACATCCAATTACAAACCATGAAGTAGAGCTGCAGATGTGCACATGAGGCATTTAAACAAAATAGCTTATAGCATGAATTATATTTACCCTTGAGTTCCAGTACAAGCATCACAGTTTAACTTTTAACCTGTACGGTATTTAGGTTGCAATCAGTCTATAAATTTATTTTTATATTCTTAATTTGCTGGACTCAAATCTGGAATTCATAAAAGCTAAAAATAAAGTACTCCAATATGGGGACTGACGCTGAGCCTTAAAGCAATCATCTCTTATTTCAACTGATTTTGTGATGATTAATTTTGTTTAGCCTAAAATAAAGCAAACACTGTAACACCACCTTACATACAGTTTGTTAAAAGTGGTTTTTAACACTTAGTCTAGTTTTTCCAAGACAAAATATGTGGTATGGTTTCAGTCTGGGTGCGGCGGTGTCCTCCCACGTAGGTGATCCGGTTTCCATCCCCGGCGGTGTCTGTCCCCGGATTTTTGCACCTGGGAATCGCGCTGGATGATGTCGCAGGACAGCAGGTTTTCTTGAAGATCACTCATTTCCCCCGCTCCCCCATTCCAGCACCTCTTCATCGTAGGGCCTCATTTCATGTCTTCCTTCGAGGTATACGGATTCCTACGAGCTCCCGTTCATATAATCTACATTCAGGATGCGATACCAGGCCCTCGAGTATCCTCCTCATACAATATTTATTTATTTTGTTTCAGCTAGTTATTTGATTAATGAGAACTTATTTCATTAAATAACTAGCAAAAACCATACTGTTTTTTATCTTAGAAAAAAATTAGTCAACATAGTAAATAGACACCCTAACTGTTTTCAACAAAACTGCGAGATGGTTTTACAATACTTGTTCTCTTTTGATTTAAATAATAATTCTAGCAAAAAAAAAACAAGAATGAGGGATTGTGGCTTTAGTTCAAATTATGTTTCCACATTTTTAAGCACTTGGATGGCACCCAACTATCTGCAGTGCAGTTGGGAAAAATTGGCTTAGCACGTTTGAAAAGTGGAGTAAAGTTTAAAAAAATAAAAGGCATTATTTTACTGTCTAGTGAATTTTTTTATGACTATAAAGTTGTTAAATACTAGACTGTGCTTTTTGAAGTCTTATTATTGCAAGTAGTATATGAAGGCATAAGGCATGGAGGTATTGTACTGTAATTGATATGCATATGCTTCAGAAGAGGCATGTGAAGAAGTCACAGGTAACCAGGTTCTTTAATGATTCCCACTTAGTGCTACCATCGATAGTTACTGTGTTGGTGCATCCTTAAAAAAATTCTTACATTAGTTTTTCCTTTGTAACCTTGTAGGTTTATTAATTTCTTTTTATAATCAACAGTTATAATTTTCATAGTTGGAAAATGTTATTTTAAATTTTGTATCGTAATAAGGTGAGAGTGAACTTACATGCAACAAAGAGGTTACCCAGGGTCCAGAATGCAGCCATGAAACTCAGCATTGAGCCTCTCTTAGATTTTGGCTGGAACTCGGCGAAGTACGACCAAATCACTGGTCCACTTCCTCCAAGTCTGAAACATGTACAGAAGACCTCTGTGATCATTTTCGTGCAGTGTTTGGAACTAATTTTATTTTGGTGGTAAGAATACTTTTATGCTGGCCATTCATACTGAAAAAATTTTTAAGGTCCTCCAAACAGACATTAACCACTAACAAAATATAAGTTGTCTTAGTTTACAGTAGTCTGAGATTTTAACGTTTGAGAATAATGAAAAGTATATGTTGTTTGTATTATAGTAGGCAGTTAATTTGGCCTCTGAGTTCCCTAGTGCTGTTGTCAGGATGGGAGAGCGAAGAGAAACTGATATCCTACTATCCGGGGCCTGCCAGATTGATACTAGCAGGGCGCAAAACATTTGGCGCGTTCCTTCACACACTACATACGTGTAACATATTTGTGAGTTGCAGCAGTTGTGCTCGGGAATACGTATATACCTTTCAGAATATGCGAAAACTGTTATGAGCTGCTACATTTTACTTCCATCAGTAAACATACGCAAGGTTTCGAAAAAAACTATTCAGTCAACCAAAATTAATGGAAATGTTGTATTAAGGCAAACCTGTAAGTAAAATCTCTCTTTGTAATGGTTACAGTTTTGAGAAGCATAGGCATGAAGAGTTTTGGAGCACTTCTTTAACACCACTCCATTGTTACAAGTTGTGGTTAAGTTACCTAGTGACAAAAACTTAACAGTAAATTGTTAAAACAAGCATATGAATGACAAAAATTCAACCGCACTTTACTTGTAAGAGCATATCAATTTAAGTTTATCTTTATTTCTCTCTGATGAAAATAAAATATAAACTATGCTGCTGCTAGAAACTGAAGGAATTTGAACTAACACAATTTTTACACTTCAGAAAATAAACTTATGTCTTGAAATGAGTACAGTATCAGTGTCAATTTTAAAGATCTTGTAATGAATTAAATTAAATAAAAGTTGAGCATTTTGCATGTGTGGTATTAGTACTTACGCTGCTCCATTAAGAAATCTGAAAAACATGAAGAGCTCATAGTTTTGGCTGAAGCTTGATGCAACTATGCAGAAGGCATTCATAATGGAGATGGCAATAAGAACTTTCTTACGGCCGAGAGAGTCAGCCACAGAGCCCCACATGTACGCCCCAGCCATCATTCCTAGAACATACACGTCATACACTTCAGTTAAGTTGCTACGTAATTAGCCAAGCTTATGTAGTGACTTGACTGTACACTTTAACACCAAAAAAACACACACAAATACCTACCTAACAGTCAGTGCATGTCAATATTTTTACAAAAATAATAGCAACTAAATACGTATTTGTGAATAATGAGTGACCTATTTACATGGTTTATTTGCTAATTATGTAAACTCCTATGACATACTAGCAACAAACTGGTTGCTAAACAGCAAACACAACTTACTTGAATAGTGAGTTAATCTTAAAGTTACTTACCAATAAATATAATGCTGTTGAGCCACCCCTTTGTCTGTGTGTTGAGATCCAAGTCGCACTGGGCAGAGGGCAAGATGAAAGACATAGAAATCACATCCATCTCTTCACTGGTTGATACAAAGCCACACACAAATAGAAGAATGTAGTGGAACTTTCCGTAACCTGAGAAAAATAGAAAGTTAAAAACTAAATATTCTGGAAAAAATTGTGTGGTTGCTTCTTGTTCAACATTTCTAAACAATAATTGTTAGAAGCTATCACAGAATTATTCATTTCCTCTCTTCTTGAAGAGTTTTGTAACAGTTTATGGTTTACCAGTGTTATAATGTATTTTCTAATTAGTCATCATTTTATCAATTTTGTGCTTAATGTGTATAGTTCTGAAACAAAACTGTGAAATCTCACAAAATTACAGAAAGGTTTTTCTCACTTATTGCATGTCTCCCTTGTTTATTTCAATATATTAGCTATAAATATCTTTTGATCTGCCCATAAAAATATGAAACTTAGGATTTGAGGGTTTTTAGCAGATATCTAGAGGAAACAATGCAGCAGCGTGGAACAGATTTGAATTTTTTTGGGGATGGGTACAAGGCTTTTTTTGGTTTTTCCAAGGTATAAATTCATGTTATTTAAGTAATATTAAACCTAGCATTTAATGTACAGCTGACAAAAATGGTAATAACTTATACGGAAAGTAATTTATAGTTTCATGTTTAGAACTTTAAATAAAAAAAAATCCTAAAATTAGTTACATCTGTATAATTTTAAAGCTAAGAGCACAACTGTTGTTATCAGGTGATTGATGTTCAATTATTGGCTGGGTCGACTCTGCCTGTCGCATCTGGAATAATACCAGACACTTTCATTGGTCAGTGGGTTTTCTCGGGGATCTACATTTTCTGTCTAGCGTTACTCTACATTTACTTCATTTGCCCTCGTAGGTACTCAATTCAGCAAAAACTCTTTACTTCAATTAACTTAGTAATAACTTTGCGAGTATATCAGGCAAGGAAACTGAAACCCCAGCCAGAAAAAAAACGTCATAATACATCTTAATAATTTGGAGTTCACTGCATTTATTTATGAAAATTTGTAATTGTCTGTTCTTTGATATAGGCTATATGCAGTTTTATCAACATTTTTTCATTAATTGCAAAAAAAAAAAAATTAAGTTACATTTGTGTGCTAGACGACACATTTGAACAAGAAAAGGAAAGTTAAGATAAAATACTAATAACTATTTAAACATATTCTGAACTAACTGGAGATGTAATTCATAAATTTAAATAACCTTTAACAGATATTTATACCTGAACACCTCACCTAAGTAAGAAAATACATTTCAAATTCATCTTTAGTGGTGACTGTACTGATGCGAGTAAATTCAGTCTTACTGTTTCTATTATTTCTACAATAACAAAGGCAAAAGTATTTCAGTGAACAGCAGTTAAAATTTTTAATTACTTGCTAGGAACAAGAGGGACAAAAAAGCTTTTATTTTTCCTTATAATTCACATTCAGTATTGTTGTTCATTGCATATGCTAGTCAGCATAGCATAAACATTCATTCTCTTAAAAATACGAAACATTTTTCTAAGCCGTATTTCTTAAGTGTTCAGTTAACAAAAAAACTAACATTAAGAACATTCCCTACCTGGAGCTGTTTAGTATGTCAAAGGCTATCAAGTGAAGGAGCAATACGGGTAAACTTGATGCGCTCTTCAAATACCGCATCACCACTACACGACAAGTACAGTCTGTCTCATGAAAGAATTCCATATTTTGACATTTCTCTTCTGAGAAATTTGCCTGGCTGTTCCATTGTTTGGAGCTTTAAACCTACCTGGCTTCCTGGAAAAGCACAGTCTCCACAATCCTGTTTACAGACACACTTCTCAGAAGTGAACTGTCAAAATGTAGAATTCTTTCATGAGATAGACTATACTGAACTAACAAGCAAGCTTTCCACCTAACTGTTTTTACTGCGGGACTATAGACGGTGTCCTGGACCATATAATTTTATTGATTAAAAGTTTGTAGCAAAGTTGAGTGTGGTATTATATCCGAGTTCCACAAATATTATTAGTGACGTGTGGCAGTTAGAAAAGGCCAATTATTGTTGTTGTGTACGATTTTGTAACAGTGTTATGTGTGCATTGTGAAATGACATTCTGTACATGTCTGAAGTAATTATTTTTCTTACATAGGAAAATGTGCGTATGTAAAATTTTTTCGTAAAATATGTATTCCCAACATTGATTCTCTTATGAAGCACACGGCAGGAGATATCCTAAAAATGGGTTGTTAAAACAGTTCTTTTGAGAATCCTAATGAGTTATTTCTTAAAAATAACCCTAGATGATCTACCTTAAATGCACTCCAAACCAAATACATTTAATAGCCTATTCACTAAGTGTAACAATTTTCTTCCTCTTTACATGCTCTTTATTTTCCTTCTCATTAAAATTGGAGTGAAAGGAGTTTATTAGAGTTCATTTCACCATGCTCTATTAAAAATTGTGTACATAGCTACAATGTTAGAACTCACTGAAAACAGTTTTCCTGTATGCAAGAGATGGTTTGAATTTAAAGTTATAACATCACTCCCTCTCCTTTTTTTCCATGGTGGGTTTAAGTTTCCAGTATAGTTAAACGGATCTGTTGTGATTTGAACAGTAGAGGAGGTGTATAGATGAGGGTAGTCACTAAAATTAATAAAAAGTAATGTTTAGTTTATTATCGCAGCTCAGTCAGGGGAGAAAAATGATATATTCTACTCTACCCCCAAACTTAAAGGGAGGAGGGATTACAAAGTACCCCTGTATCCCTAATTCAAGGGCCATGCAGCAGTGATTTTGTTTGCTTAGTCCTGTTACAATGCAAGCTAGAACTGGAACATATTTAAAATGTATTTACAGACTGAACAGTACAGTTAAAGAATAATGTTGCATGGTTCACATATATTTTTCACTTTTGCTGGCCAAATTATGCACGACCTTGGTAGTAAAGTGCCATAATGAGTAGACTGTTTAGTGGATAAATCATTCTATGTACTTCTAACTTATTAGCTGCATCAGATGTTCTTAGACGCAGCTGCCAGTGTTAAAAAACATAAGCGTAGATGCACTTTCGTAACAAAAAAAAAAACATGTGAAATTTTATTTTTACATTTTGTTTCAGAGAACACATAAACTTGGCACTATTATACTACACATGCAATTTATCCTGGTGCTTAAGTGTGTGCATGACAAACATATATCACCAATTATAGTTAGAAGTTTTAACACTGTGGTAGTGCAGAAATCAACCTGGGCTCACACTGAGTGCCTAAGAGCATCTGCAACTCCTCAGCTATCTTATAGACATCAGCAGACTTGGATGCTACATCAGCTAATATCACACCAAATGAATCTGCCACAGTCTACTTCAGCTGTGCTGAACTAGCGATGAGAATGAAATATTAAATATTTTTATAGCTTCATATACATGACATATTTGACATATTCAGGTGAATGTATTGTCCTGTAGTCTATATACAAACTGTTGTTTTTCATTCCACAACAACAAATTCCATTTGAATAAAAGGGCATTGGTGCATGGAAAACCGAACAATGGTTAAACTGCACATAGTGCTTTTTACAGTGGCCAATATGCTGACCTGCATGACGTTGCAATCAGTGTGGGATATAATGAAAATAAAAGCCTTACTTAATGACTTGAAGTACTTACATTAGTAATTTGATACATAAGTAGTTACCTAAAGTGAAACAATATTTTATATTGAATGAAAAATTATGATACAAAACATTGCTTCACTCTGGGCAACTACTGATTAGTCAAATTAGTAATATAAATACTTCAAGTCATAAAGTTAAGCTTTTATTTTCATTATCTTCCTTACTTATGATATCATGTAAAATATGTTCACGAGCGAGTGTTATGAAAGTGTGCACAACCTTCTACAGTCCTCTCAAAAGCCTCATGAATGCAGCTGCTAACAACTTATTTTGTTATCAGGACATGTAACATGATACAGGTAAATAAACTACTCTAAAAAGCACTGTAAGCAATTAAAAAATATTTAGATTTTTTCATATATGGTGGTACCAGCTCGGGACACCCTTTTTTGTAGATAAAAGTTTTCCTCTTTACAAAAAAAAATAAAGAAACTTCGGCAGTAGCGTGCGGAGGCAGGCGCTCTTATCTCAGGGGGTAGGATTCGACACGAGGTAGGTTCATTATTAATAATGTGGCCAGCGTTCTCGGTGAAGT
The DNA here is from genome assembly GCA_003012365.1 of Medauroidea extradentata. NCBI lineage: Eukaryota > Metazoa > Arthropoda > Insecta > Phasmatodea > Phasmatidae > Medauroidea > Medauroidea extradentata. The sequence continues at coordinate 7,437 of PNEQ01040066.1, read as the reverse complement.
CTATTTATTATCTGCATTTTTTCCTCTGACAAATACATTTACAAAGATAAAGCAGTTTAAAATAAAATAAATTTGAAATTGCGCCAATGGCAGACAGGAAGTGGAGGGTGGGGTGATGCATCCCCGTCGCTAGGGTGCGGTGCACAACCCACATTCCTGAGGTACTGCCATCCCCTTGGCTTGGCGGCACTCTATCGTGGCTCTAATTACCACACTAGCAGAAACTGACACAACATTACTAAAAATAGCATTACAAGTAACAGAGAAAAGATACAGCAAAAAGTTTTCTAGAGAAATTCCTGGAAATTACGAGAGCTTTAATTTGACACCCAACATGCTAGGGCTGTGATGAAAATTAGTATTCATGAGTAGCTATCAAAACAACAAATTATGCTTTAGAAAAAAAAATTAAAGTTATACAACTAGATAAAATAAAATTTATAGATGTTCTTGAGTGGTTGGTTTCATGATTACACAACCAATTATTACTCTTAACATTAAAGTTATCTCAATATTAATTGTACAAATAAGGCACAAAAAAGTATAATATATAATACAGAGGATATTATTAATTTCAGTTCACCATTGATGTCTTTTTAGCATTAACCTTTCTGTTATTTGAATCAACAGTCAGTAGTGGGCTCCTTGCAACCGCGCAGGGCTACAGTCCACTGTGGCAATGATGCATTTCACCAAACCTTGTTGTACACTTTTTAATTTGTACAGAAGGGCACATTTGATGCTTATATTTAAAAAAATACACTAAACTTTCACACTGCTGGGTAAGCCAGGCCTTGCCAAATGGACAATGTCGTCGCACTATGGGAGGACGACTAAATAAACACTTTGCATACAACAGCAGGCAGCTTTGGTTCTGCCCCAACACACTGGCAGCTTTTTGTTGGAGAACCAGCATACTGGCTGTGTGGTGGCCTCTGTCATAAAATAGCTAGACTGCTATCAAAATTTATTAAACCATATAAAAAGAAATGTATGGGCTGGTATAGCAAAGTACTACACACATACACCGATCCTATTATAAGGAAAAGTCAGGTATTTAAGTTTAGGGTCTGATGAACAGCTGTTAAAAATTACTTCAGCAACACAGAGACAATCTTGTGTATTTAGATAAAAATTTATTTTCGTAAGTTACAGAAAATCTTGAGATTTTCAATTTTGAAGAAGCAGTATTGGACATGTGTTAATGTTACTTAACAAACAATATTTACAGTAAAATATCTCTATATAGATCCCTCACGGTTATCTAGAATAGGGTTGTTATATATGGGCAGTCCTTGTGAAGGTGTTTTAACTGTACAGTAAAACCCCTGTGTTACAACCCAATGGTTCCTGAAGAAAAGGTTATTGTAGAGAGTTGGTTTTAACTAAAAGGGTTGTTATAAAGGAGTTTTTTACTGTATATCATTTGACATAATGGGTGATAACTGAATATGCCAATTCTCTGGTTCAAGCCCACTACCTTCCAGTTGAATACTCTGCAACGTAGGTCAAAATAAAGGCTAATATTTAATTTTGCCTAGCTGGCACCAGCAGAGTGAGAGGATAGAGTTAAATGGGAGCTGGAGATCTGCACTCTTGATTAACTCAGTTCACTGTAACCATCTGCCTGATGGAACTGTTTTGTTTGTATGGGTGGTTCTGGCCATCTGGATGTGCACAGTTTAGTCTGCGCTGTTTTATCACCAGATCAGGCCCACAACATCTGCTCAGCACAAGCAGTCTGCTGCTTGTTACAAAACACATAACTGCAGTCGTCTACTTTCATACTTTCAGCTTCCATTATTCCATTTTTAGTAGGTTCTGTAAAATAGGGTGAATAAGGATGCTGCGATGAACAGGGACAATATTTAAAATCAAAAGTTCCAGTACATGGTTTAAAAACCCCAAGTATTTCTTAAGGTTGGCAAGTTAATAATTTTACAAAGAGTAGAAATCTGTTTCTAATTTGGTCCTATTCACCCCATTTTACGATACCCATTATTCTACTTTTTCACAACCTCTTTAGGCTATCATGCACTAACTGACAAAATAAAATTGAAACCCAGTTTACCAGCCATTCAACAGCATCAATTAGGCCTGTACATGGTTTACTGGATATATAGCACTGTATTAATGCTCCACAGCAGTTTTCAATTCATCATTTACTATGTATAGATAAAAATATATTAAAGAAATAAGCATACATGCGACTTAATAACACAAAACACCATTTTCATTATAATTGGTGGTTATTATAGGTAGTTTTGGTTTTTAATTGAGCAGAACCCTGTGAATAACATGCAAGTGCATTATTCAACTTCCATTCGTACATTTTCCAAGAACACATTATTTATGGAAGTAGAGGACTGTCTGTGCTACATTTTGGACCAATATGAGAGCCTACAGTTGTATTCTTTATATACCACAATATTACTGTGAGTTTAATTGTACCTTTGAGTGGAGTTTTTCTGAATATTTTTAAAAGTAATTGTTGAAGAACACTGCATTGCACAAAAATTCCACTTCAAATTACTTAAAGAAAATAAAATGCAGTAAATTCTGGGCTATCCATGGTAACTTAACTTGTACACCAAAAAAAAAATTTGGTAAAACCATGGTTTTACATGATTAGACTTTTAAATAACTTCTATTTTTCCTAAGCCCTCTTTTAAGAGAACATTGTTTTGAAAGTATGGTGATTGTAGTGACTTCAGCAGTGCTGTGATGGAGAACGACTATTTTGACTAGAGCAGGTCAGGTATGTCTGCCAAGATGGCGATGTAAACAAGAGATGACTTATTGTAACGAATAATATGTGTGGTATGAAAGATGTCTGAGGATATTACAGGATGGACAGTGATTTTACTTTATAAAATGTACAATTTACATATGGTAGTTATGGTAGTAGAAATTAGTAGTTTTGATTAGTCCTGATTTTAAACTATAAAAGATTTTAAATTCCCCCCCCCTCCAGATAATTTTTTAATATCCCTGGCATTGGCCCTCCTGCCCAACCCCTTCCTTTATTAATGAAAATAATTCGGAGCAGACTCTTTTTCATATGGAAAAACCATAAACTGTAACTAAAAAATGAAACTTTATTAGTAAAAATTACACAAGCAACTTGAAATTTAAATGTTAACTACAAACTACGCTATCATTTCAAGATACTGTCTGTAGTACACATATATTTAAAGTGGACAAACTTTGTGGCTGTCGCTCAACAGTTTGAGATTAGACTACAATACTTATGTTTCATATCTTGGGCAAGTCATATATGTAGTTTTCTAAGAACAGTAGTGTTGAATGTTCAGGTTGTAATTACTGATTGATTTACCACCGAAACTTGGTTTTGATGCGACTACAAATACTACACTTGCAAATGGCTACAATACCGCCATTCTGCCTAAGGCCTGATTCACAATGCGCAGTCAGCAGTCGGCTGTCGGCAGTCGAATATAATTCATAATGTGCAGTCCAGCAGTCATGTTTTTTGCATTATTTTTAAAAGCTGCTATTTAATAATCGGCCATGTTCTGAACATATTGTTTTTAAACTTGTAAAATTGCTTAGTTTGCTTTTAGAACCATATAAAATCTCTTAAAATAATATTTGTTTACATCACGTGATTACGAGAGTAACGTCTGGTTGGTTGGAATTTTTTGGCAGTCGGCAGTCCAGCAGTCAGAGATAAAGTTCGCCATCTCCGACTGCTGAACTGCAGACTGCTCGACTGGGGACTGCACATTGTGAATACACACTTCTTAAGGTACATATTAATCTCTGACAGCGGACTGCTGACTGCCGACTGCGCATTGTGAATCGAACCTAATATAACACTAGTCTGTTTTTGTTACCACACTGGTGCCAACAGTGCATCCCAACAACTAAAAGCTAACAAAAGACACTGCACAACAACAATACATAACAAGTAGTTAAGCTGTCCCGTAGTAAATATCACAGCAAGCAAAGAAACATTTGTAGTGATGATGTTAAGGTTGGCTAACCTGGATGATGTAAACAGAGAAGGTTGCGGCAGTAATGGATGTGAAATGATGGTGACAGTTGATCAGATAAAAGAGTGAATTAAAGTAATAATAAAATATCTAAATAAATTAGACTGTCCAAAAAACTGTGATGCTAAAGATCCTTACTTTTTCACTCAAGGAAACCACAGAGTATTGTTTGAACATTAGCATTGCTGTTTTCTTACTCACTATAAGCATATGCACTAGTCCTGTACAATATCTTGTATTGAATACATTACCTGTTAGTTCAATCGCCTTTTCAAAGGATGCCTTCTCCAAACTGTCTTGCTTAATGCCCTTCTCTGGATCAACTTTCTCTGGATCCTTATGGATAACGGCTGTACAAAGATAATACATTATTGGTCATTTAAACATAGTATGTCAGGAAGCTTACTACAGCCAGTACAGTGTAGAGTGAAATATGTAAATTACATTACCAGAAGTGGGAAAGTATTATTTAATTAAAAGTTAAATGTGAACAGAGGCATGTGAAAAGTTTTTTTAAAGTGGTTTTTAATGATTTTGAGAAATTCTTTTGCTCCCTAAAAATTCTTTACAACTATGAAACAGGAACCATTTTTTGACAGTAGTTGGATGTCTCCAATTCCAACACCAAGTATAGCACTGTTATGTGCAATGTTTTCTGCTGAAGGCGGTATCCAAAAGAATGTCTGGCATACATGCTGCAATGAAATTCACATGCACATACATAGCATACTATGTGTAGCTATGCAAGTATATTGGACGTGGATTCTGAAAGCTGGGGTTAATTTTCAGGCCTGATAATGACCAAACACTTGGGGTGCCTGCCTACTGGAAAAAGCTGTTTTAAGCCATTTTGAGAGGCTCCGAAATGATTTTGCTTTGGAAATACCTTTCAGTCGTATTTGATGCGTATTTTTTTCTCGTACATTGACACATTAGGCACATTCGAAATAATTTAAAAAAAAAGTACTCTTACGAACACTGCAAACACATTTTAAGTGAGTGGTAGGTAGTAACCTTAATACTATTTGTAATACGTAATCATCTTAATTTATTACTTAATTTTATTAACCATTTGTTTGTGAGAGATATATTTTAAAACTGCTCCAGGTAGGTACCATCAACTGGGATGACTTGGAACAGCAGGAAAACTTGGGACATTGTTTCTAGAATTTGTATTTCACACACGGCACCCATAACAGTAAGAGGAAACACAAGTAACCATGATTGAAAACATTCTACTTAAGTGGTCAGCTTGATTTTTTGATTCAGGGCTGCAACATACAAAATAAAAATTTCTGAAATTATGTCCTAAATTTTTTGCTGTCTTACGTAATCCCAATTGATGGTACTTTGGCAAACCAGCATTCAAATATTCGGAGTCTTTTGATCTTAACAATACAATGTCGGTGACAACTTTCCAAAAAAATAAAAAATAATTCTTGCAGATCAGAGAAGAATGTGCAACTCATTATTTTAATTAAAAAAAAAAAAACAACATAGAGTTGATTTGTAAAAACTTGTGGTTGCCTATTTTAGTTCGATAGGCTACTTGAAGATGCTTCAAAAACCAAGCTAACCTTAGATGAACATTAAAATGTGTGACAGTTCTACTGAACTGTCCACCAGGTATAGCTGTTATGCTAGTATTTATTACAGAGCATACATGATCCAGTACCTATCATAACTAGCAGTGTAATAAATACAACAACAAATTAACTTTGTCGACGGCTTGAGGGAGAGAGTTTCTGTAAAGACAACTATGTACAGTGGAACTTCGTTAATGCAAACCCTGTTAATACAAAGTGGTTTTCTTTCTCCTTGGAATATTAACTTGAATGCTTAATGAAAAGGTTACTTTAAACACAAAACAATGTAATATCAAATTCAGTGGTTGAAAGAAGTCATGTTGGTTTTAAAAATAGATCGTATTTTGGGACTGAACATCCAGAAAATTTATTTACAGAACTTTTTGAATTTCTGTTAATACTGTACTTGTTAATACAAACCTCATTATTACAAACCGCAAAAAGTTAAGTCCATTTAGATTTGTATAAATGAGGTTTGACTGCAATGTACTACAAATTGTTACACACATCTCTTATAAAGTAAGTACATTTCAATAAATACAAGAGTACAAAAAAATATTTACCTTTAAGCTCAATATCCTTTGTCTCTCCGTTTACCCTCCCTTTTACATTACGATCTGAAATTAAAAAAAATTAAGTGTTAGAATAACATTTTGTTAAATTTCTAAGTGCTTTTCAAAGTTTTTACATTTTTCCTGAAAAGCTAGCATAAAGAAATAAAGACATACAGGTTAAATGATAACTCAACGTAACATAAAGTGTCCGTAGAAACTAATTTCCTAAGTGATATAGGAGCCAGGCACTCACCCACACATCTGTGCCTATTTCAGTAGAGACACGCTAATCCGAAACAATGGCTTAGTTGGACCAACCAAAATTCTTTCTATAATGTACTAATGAGTAAAAAACTTGCAGTAATCAAGAGCATGAACATTAGTACATATAGGTATAGCAGTTTGCAAGTTTGTACATAGTAGGGACTAAATATGTCAAGTGTAGCACTTCATAACAGCATTATTAGGCTATAATGTAAACATTTATTTAAATTCGGTGTGGTATTTACTATAACATATTGTTTTTTCTTACACAAACATTCTGATCATTCAGATTAGCATGATTCTAGTGTATTTATGTGGCCCTTTCCATAATTCAGCTGTCTTTTAATTACAGTGTTTTAAACACTTTCGGCACATTTCGCACCTACTTATTGCGGTTTCATTTGCTGCTTTTACATTACACATTTCCCATCTTTTTACTCATTCCTGCATTTTATAACAACTTTTCCAGATCCCTTGGGAAGTGTAAAATAGGTATTCTACTGTATGTCAGTTTAAAACAGTGGTAGTGGTGGTGATGATGGTGGAAGTGGTGGTTATTAGTGGTAGGGATGGTGGTAGTGGTGGTTGTTGGTAGTGGCGGTGGTTGTTAGTGGTGATGGTAGTAGTGGTGAGTGGTTGTTAGTGATGGTGGTAGTGATAATAGTGGTGGGGTAGTGGCAGTAATAGTGATGATTGTTAGTGGTAGTGGTAGTGGCAGTGGTTGTTAGTGGTGGTGGTAGTGGCGGTAGTTGTTAGTGGTGTTGGTAGTGGTTGTAGTGGTGGTTGTTAGTAGTGGTGGTAGTGGTAGTAGTGGTGGTTGTAGTGGTGGTGGTTGTTAGTGGTGGTGGTAGTGGTGATGGTTGTTGGTGGTGAGTGGTGGTAGTGGTGGTGAGTGGTGGAAGTGGTGGTTGTTAGTCGTGGTGGTGGTAGTGGTAATAGGGGGATGGTGGTAGTAGTGGTGGTGGGGGTAGTGGTGGTGGTGGTTGCAGTGGTGGTAGTGGTAATAGGGGGATGGTG